>PVJN01028933.1:0-26823 GCA_004026805.1 Lasiurus borealis | reverse complement strand
TCTCTCTGCCTTTTATGACCTTGACATTTAGGAAGAGTAATAGTCAGTTATCTTGTAAAATGTCTCTCATTTTTGGCTGTGGATGTTTTCTCATGATCAAAGTTATGCTTTATTGGCAAGAAAATCACAGAAATGTTGCACCTTTTCAGCGGGCACAGGATGTCAATGTTAACTCTGCTCACTTAGCTATGGTGGAGTTCACAAAATGTCTCCACTGCAAAATCATTATTTTTTCCTTTGTATCTTGAGAAAGACTTCCTGTTTTTCATCACTCTTTGGCCTATTAATTTTAGGCTCCATCGATGGTCCTAAGAGAAGCCCTGAGATACAACTTTAATTACAGCACTGCTTTGTAAAAACTTTCAATGGTTTCTCCTTGTCTATCAAATGAGTAAACTCTCTAGCAGTCAAGACTACCCAGTATGTTCCAAGACCCAATCTACCTTTAACCTTTCCTTCTCACTCTTCCTCTGTGGATAGATGGTGAAACAAAGTGTACCACTTATTTGGTTAAACAGTATAGAGAGAATTTGAACATTAGTAACTGAATATCTGGTTTCTGAAATTCTGCTAATCCTTCAAAGGCCCTATATAAAAAGCCACGTCCACTTTTTCACCCCCAAATGACCTTTACCTTTAAATCCTTCTTGTACTTGTCCATACCTCTCTTCAGGCACTTATTCCCTAATTTAGAATTATTTTTCATCTGTACCTTAACCTGGAAGATCATGTCACTGTCTCTGTAACTTCTACAGGCTCAGTGGAGCACACTGAACCAGCATTCCTGTGATTCTCCTGCTTCAGACTCAGGACCTGAGAATGCTCTGCCTGACCAACACTGTACACCATCTCTTTTTGGGAATCAGTACACCATAATCTTTGAAGCCTTCCCTTCCAAATGCAACTCTATCAAATGTAGCAGAGCTGGAAAGCAAAATTTATTTTTTTGCTATAAAATGAGGATGACATAACCTCCTAGTTCATAGGGCAGGCAACTGTTAGAATAAAACGAGATCATGCCTTTAATGTATTCTGCACAGTGCTTGGCACTCAGCAATGGTAAGTGCTAATACTCTTTCTGTTCCCATCCTCATCACCATTACATGGGTCCTGCACAAGGTAGTTTTATAACTCAGAAAACTAAACATTGAAGAGCGCCCTCTGCTGTCTCAAAATTACCTATGTGTAAAAGCCTAAGTGGCCTTTCAACCTGTAGCTATGACACGCACTGACCACCAGGGGGCAGACGGTCAGTGCACAGGCATGAAAACATGGTACAGACTGATGAATCTCAGAAAGGGGTGTGGGGAGAGGGCAGGAAGAGACTAACCAAAGACCTTAAATGCATACTAGAGGCCCGGTGCACTGCTGGGGTGCACGGATCTGTGCACTGGTGGGGTCCCTCTGCCTGGCCTGCGGGGAGTAGGTGGAAATTGGCAGTCTGTCATCCCCCGAGGGATCCTGGATTTAGAGAGGGCGCGGGCCAGGCCCAGGTACCTAAACAAGCTAAAAGGCAAAGGGATGTAGCAGGGAGGCCACACTGGGAGCTCCGGGGTGAGGGAAGCAAGGGCTGGTCTTAATTTAACACAGTTACTGCGTATCTGCTATGTACAGAGACTGTGCTGGTGTTAGGGCTATTTGGGCACTTCACAACACTGTACCCAAACTTTAGGTAACAAAGTCTTACTGTCCACACCCACGATTAGCCTGGCTCACAACAAATATCAGTACATCTAATCCTTACAAGGGAAAGAAAAGTTTTCTTCTACCCCCATGTTATTTTATTTTTGTTTACTTTTAAAGAAAGAAACAGAAAAGTAAGAGTAACGGTGTAATGAACATCCTTATTTCCCCAGCACCTAGATTTAAACATTGTTAGCGTTTTGCCACATTTGTTTCAGCGTTTCTTCTCGAAATACTTCGGTCTGCATCTCTTTAAAAACTTTAATTTTTAAAGTTTTCTAAGAAAACCTACTGCCTAACAACGATAATAATTTTAATGTTGCCAAATCCATATTCTAGCTTTCCAAAATGATCTACAAAGGTCTACAGTCCCTTCAAACACAAGTCCCATAAGGGCATATGAATTCTATTTGGTTATGTCTCTTAAAATTCTATAATACTACTCCCCCCTTTTCTTGCTGACATCCATCTATTAAACATATAAGAGAAATCAGAACGTCTGACCAGTAAAATGGGCCACTTTCTGTATCTGGGTGCCCCCTCGCGGTGCCCCAAGGAACCCTGAACTCACCCTGCCCCGCCCTGCGGCTGCTGCTCCTCCGTCCCCCTCCCCACCGTCCCCCAGGCCCGCCCTCGGGGCGCCCGGCTCGCCTTTGAGAACCTGCAGCAGCAGGTCGATGCCCTCCTGGTAACACACTAGCGCCTGCGGGTACCGACACTCCGCGTCCAGCTCCACCGCCCGTCTCAGCACCGCGGCGGCCGCTACGCCCCCGGGGTCCGGCCCCGGCGGGGACTTTGCCATCATTCAGGCTCTCCTCTCCCCTCCGACCCAGCCAGCGCGGGATCTGTCCCCGGCGCTTCCGGGAAGCGGTCACGTGACATAGACACGTGACTGCTCGCGCTCCTGGGGACCCTGAGGCGGAAGGGAATCGGCCGGAACTTTGAAAGTTTTGCCCGGACTGTGACGGCCGAGTTTGAAGGGAGCACTCGGTGGTGTCTGTGCAGCTTCCTGTCGGCGGCTTGTTCGGTCTCCGCACATTTTGCACCCGGAGGTGAGTGGGGCATGCGTGGCCCAAAGGATTGCGGTTTTGCCGGGAGCGCTTATCCGGGAGCCTGTGTAGATGCGGGTTGGTTTCCCCCGCTTGCTTTGCGGTCACGGACTCTCGTTGTGCGCTGGCCGGACCCTGCCCTTTGGCTCCCGGAAGCCCTGGGCCGCCCGGATCGCCTCCCGGGGGCAGGGGTTCCGGGGCGCGAACCCGCCTTCCGGCCGCGCTGGGGTCGAGCCGCCCGGGCTGCACCGCCTGGGGGAGGGAGTTCCCCTCGGGTTTAGCATTCTCTGTGCTTCTGCCTTACTCCTAACGCTGGCTTTCCAACTGGGCATTCGGTGTAATTTCATTTGTTGTTAATGAAGATACAAACTTGCCTGATTCCTTTAAACGCTGGAGTTTAGAAGGCGAACCTGCCGCAATTAACGGTTAAAATATTCGTCATTTTAGTGAAAGCTGTGGTTTGGCAACCATGGTTTGGTCGCCACAAGTACCCACAGCTGCTTGTGCTGCGTATTTTTTGCCAGAAGACACTCAGGAGGCCTGCCTAGTGCTTGTCAGGCTTTTAGGAATTCAAAGAAGAGACATCCCTTGCCTTTATCATTGCGTAGATGTCTGTTTAGGAAAGAAATAGTTTGTTGTGTCTTTTTAAAAGAAACAATTAAATGCATGGTCATTGTAAAAGAGCAGCAATAATCATCTACTTGGCATTACAGGAGGAAAAGAGGAAATTACCCTAGTAGCCTGCCCCTCCTTCCTCAAGGGTATGTTAACGTTTCAGAGCCAGCCTTCCACAGGTGCTCTGTGTATACACACAGTCACAGAACTTTTTAAATGGGATTACACTTCTCGTGTGATACATGTATTTTCCTACTTTTGCATTACTGCAAGAAAAAGGTTATTGTTTGAGGTGGTGAACACAATACAGTGTACAGATGATGTGTATACTGAAACCTGTGTAATTTTGTTAACCAATGTCACCCCAATAAAAAATATATAAAAAAAAAATAGAAACCCTTTGGAAAAAAAGAAAGAAAAGTTATTGTAAAGTAGAAAATATTATAATTGTCTTAAGGTCCAAGAGTGATGAAGAATAACCTTTATTAAAACTTAGAGCTTTTGACTCTCACACCTTCTGAAGTCCATAACTTAAACTTCATTCATTGAGTAAAATTTAATTGATTGCCTATTACATGGCAGGTGCTGCTTTAGGTAGATGCTTGGGATATATCTGAACAGACAGAACAGACCAAAAACTAAACAAAATTTTAAAATCCTGTCTTGGGCCAAGACCGGTTTGGCTCAGTGGACCGAGCGTTGGCCTGGGAACTGAAAGGTCCCAGGTTCGATTCTGATTGGGGGCATGTACCTTGCTTGTGGGCACATCCAAAGTAGGGGCGTGCAGGAGGCGGCTGAGCGATGTCTCTCTCTCATAGATATTTCTGACTTTATCCCTCTCCCTTCCTCTCTGTTAAAAATCAATAAAATATATGAAAAAAAAACCCTGTCTTGGTAGAACTAACATTCTGTTGGGTGGAGATAGAAAATAAACCACAAACCTAACAAATAAATTATGTTAGAAGATAAGTGCTATGGAAAGAAACTCAAATAGAGGAAGAGTGATCACATGGGGTGAGTTGTCAAATGTGGTGTGGGTCAAAATGTTAAATAATGGAATCAGAATAGACCTCATTGAGAAGATGAAATTTGCGCCCCAAATTGGAAAAAGTCAGAGTTAACCATATGAACTTAAGGAGCAAGAAGAGCCATTACCAGAGAGAAAGCCTGCCTGGCAAGATTAGAACCAACAAGTGGAACAATATGTTTAGAGATGGAGTGAGAGAGTAATTGACCATGAACAGTTGGGGGAGACTGAAGGAGTGTGAGCACTGGCTATCACTCTGATGGAAATGGACAGGCATTGGGGGTTCTCCACTTTTTAATAAATAATTTTAGGATAGTTTTAGATTTTAGAAACTTATGAAGATAAACCAGAGGTTCTGTATACCCCAGGCCCAGTCTCCCCTTTTAACATCAAACATTAGTATAATTGTTGATCCAGTATTGATAGATTATTAACTAAAGGTGGTATTCCATTTAGAATTTTTTTTTAATTTTACCTGATGTCCTTTTCCTGTTCCAGAATCCCATCCAAGTTATTAGATCACTGCATTTAGTCATATGTCTCCTTAGGCTCCTCCTGACTAAGACAGTTTCTCAGACTTTCTGTTTATGATGATCTTGACAATTTTGAGGCAGTCAGGTGTTTTGTACAACGCCTCTCAATTGGAGTTTGATGTTTCTCTTTAAGAGTGGTGTTATGGGGTTTTGGGAAGAAGACCACACAGGTGAAGTGCCATTCACACATTCTATCATATCAGTGTGCATGCTATCAACCTGACTTTTATTACATTTAATGTTAATCTTCCTAGCTGACATCGTGTCTGTCAGCTTTCTCTAGTGTGTTATTTCCTCCCTGTCCTCTGGGAACGGGACATTGAGCACAGCCCTCACTTCAGAGGTGAGTGGTTTTGCTCAACCTCTTTGAGAAGGAAATATCTACATAAACTATTTAGAGTTATTCTGTAAGGAAGATTTGTCTGTTTCTCTAATTTATTCACTTAATTATATCAGTATGGTCTCAGTTATTTTTATTTTTATTGTTGAAAGTATTGCATGTGTTCCTTCTTTCCCCATTGACCCCTTCTGACCTGCTCTTGTCCCCCAGCCCAGGCCTTTTCCACACTCATGGTTATTTTATGGTTTGCATTATAAGCCAATACTTCAGTATTTATTTTGTTGCTCAGATTATTCCGTCTTTAGACTTTGGGAGCTCCTTCAGTGGGCTCTATGTCCCTTTAACATCCCTTATCTTTTTGATTTTTTGAACGTTCCATTCTAGCACTATAAGATGGCTCACACTCACCTTTGTATATCCCCTGCAGCAGTCATGTGTCAACTGTTTCTCCAGGGAGGTCTGGTTCCTTTCATTAGAAAATTCTACTAGAAACTATGATGTAGGCACTGGGTATACTCATTTTTACTAGGATAGCTTTACTATTAGGTCCTCTGAGCTAACAAAGTTAAACTATGTTATATCCATGTTTATAATTATGTCTATATCTATTAACACCTATATTGAGCTGACCGTGAGTTACAACTCTAATCCTATATCATGGAACCATCTGGCTCATTCTAGCCTTCCCTTCTTATGTGTACCCTTCTCCAACAGTGACAAACCTGGCACTTCAGAAGGTTTTGAGCAGATTTAGCATTTAATGAGGTGATTTGTGTTAGGAGGCTTGTGTTGAATTGTAAGTGATGAGAGAAAGATTTGACAGTGTGAAGCTAATTGAGTTGGGTTAGTATATAATGTTTAACTTGGAAGACAGAAGATTGGTAGAGAAAATAATTTAGCATTATTCATTTGGTTGGAGGGCCACAGGACTAAACATCTCTTCTAAGGAAACCCTGATTCAAATCCTATATAATAAAAGGCTAATATGCAAATTAACCAAACAGCAAAATGACCAGTCGCTGTGACACACACTGACCACCATGGGGCAGACACTCAATGCAGGAGCTGTTTCCTGGTGGTCATTGCACTCCCACAGGGAGAGCACCGCTCAGCCAGAAGCTAGGCTCGCAGCTGGTGAACACAGCAGGGAGCAGATCTAAGCCATCAGTTGGACATCCCCCAAGGGTTCCCAGACTGCAAGAGGGCACAGACCAGGCTGAGACACACACCTTACCCCACCCCCAGTGCAGAAATGTCATGCACCAGGCCTCTAGTATGTATATAAACAACCAGCCAGCAAATAGTGGGTGATTTCAGCTAGAAACTGTTAATGCTGTATTGTATGCTTGAGGTCCAAAGTCATGCATCTTATCTTTCTGCTTTCACTATACGTATATCAGTATAGTGAGATATAATTGTTATGTCTAAATAAACATAACTCTTTTATTTAAGGCATAGAAGCAATGTGTGTTTGTTAAAAATAGTTTAAAAAAGCACAACTAGACAGAAAAGAGAGTTCTGCTTTATCTTTTAACATAAAGGTATTATGATTTAGTGAAAATGCATTGGACTGGATGTTAATGGAATTGAGTTCTAGAACATATATACTTCCTGGATAGCTGAGTACTCTTGGGGGAACTTTCTGGGGTTCATTTTCCTCCTATTTAATATAAGAGAGTTGTCAGTTCTAACAATAGGATTTGGGATTTCTTCTGTCCCTTCAGCTCTTTAACTTTTTCAGATTCTATAGCAAAGCATTCTTTATGTGTCCTCATTGTTGGATAAGAGTTTTTAAATGATGGGCTTTAGTACCCCCCATTGCTCCAATTTTGTTGAATCCTCTGAGGCTCCAATTCATTTGGTGAAAATGGGATGTGGTTCATGTTTAATTACTACCTATGGTTTTGCTGAACTCCAAATAAAACCTTTACTATAAGTTAATTCTTGCCTTCATTATATTAAAATAACCAAGGATATACACTTAAACTTCAGTCAAGTTTACAGTTAACTTGTTTCATTTTTGTAGACAGAGGGGGTATCTGTTATTTTCAAGACATTTTGAACCAGAGATCGATCTGTTTTCTACCTGGCCCAGCCTCTGCAAAGGACAGCCTCCACACTCATGGCCGGAATTTTGCGCTCAGTAGTTCAGAGACCCCCAGGCAGACTACACGTAAGTTTTCATTTTCAAGAGTTATCATTTTTTGTTTGTTTCTTTCTGTAAAGTTTTTATTTTCCTTTTCTAATTAAATTATACAAGCAAGTTAAACTTAGCTATTTTTATCTATTAATCTATTAAGGTTAAAGGTTAATTTTGTTTATTTGTGATTTATCTGCTGTTATGTCCCTAAACATTTAGAATCACAAAAGGTCTATAATTTTATGGTGGTTTCTTTTTTTCCCCTTCAATTATGAAAAGAGTACATTTTCAATCTTAGGAAATTAGAGAAATATAGAAAAGCAGAAAGAAGGAAAAAACAGTCTCCCAGAGACCATCAATGTTTGTATTGTCACATGTTTTCTTCCAGCCTTTCTTTTAGAAACCGCGGTGGTGCAGCTTAACCTGTTCATGAGGGCCAGAGTCTAGATCGGGGTGGGGAACATCCTGTCAGGGGCCGAGTGAGGCCTGTGAAATCATTTGGCCAGTTTGGCTCAGAGGATAGAGCACCTTCTCTCGTTGTTTGTGCCAACTTTGCAGTACAGGGATGGCATGATGGGAATGATTATTGCCCATCCAGAAAGCAGTTTCCTGGAGTGAAGGATGGGCACTGAGCCCTTTCTCTTTTGCAGGCTGAGAGAAACAGGACTGGGGCATTATAGGAAGGGAAAAAGAGATAGGAATTAGGGGTGATGGAATTGTTGGGACTAGAAAGAAAAGTGGAAACTCATTTTGACTTCTTTTACATTGTATTATTGAAGGTGAATAACTACACATTGTTTAGAGTAGGGGCTGGCAAACTGTAGCCTGCAGGCCAAATCCAGCCCACCACCTATTTTTGTAAATAAAGTTTTATTGGAACACAGCCACCTCCATTCATTATATTGTTTAGGCTATTTTTGTCCTACAGTGGCAGAATTGAGAGTTGGCAATGGAAACCATATAGTAGCTCCAAGCTGGAAATATTCAGTATCTGGTCCTTTATAGAAAAATATTGCCAACCCTAGTCTAGAAGTCTATATATAATTATGTACCTTTTTTATTCTGGAATATGTTAGTGGTAAGATTCATGTAGGGGGCTGAGATTAATGCTTACAATTACAGGTTAGGCCCCAGCCGGAATATTGGCCTCTGGACCGAAGGGTCCCCGGTTCAGTTCCAGTTAAGGGCACATTTCTTGGTTTCAGGTTCCTTCCTGGCTTGGGTCCTGGTTTGGGCACTTGCAGGAAGCAACCAATCGATTTGTTTCTTTCACACCAATATTTCTGTCTTACTCTCTCTCTTCCATTCTCTCTAAAAACCAATGGAAAAATATCCTTGGGTAAGGATTTAAACAAACAAACAAACATTTTTTAAAGTAAATAAATAAAATTACAGTTTAGGTAAAACAGACTTTTATCACCCAAATATTGATATGGATTTCTAGACTAGACAGAGTTCTAAAAAACTAATGTTTTATATTATATTTTAGACTATGACAAAATGTGTGGAATCTCGGACTGGATTCATCATAAATTTACCAAGTCAAGAATTCCACATACAGTAAGAACAAAGATTTTTTGTTTTAATGTTACTATTTTTTTAAACGTTATTTTTTAAAGTTTCCTATTTTTGTAATGTTGAGAACTTTTATATTAAGTCATTTGGGGCCAAGACCAGTTTGGCTTAGTGGGTGGAGCATCGGCCTGCGGACTGAAGGGTCCCAGGTTTGATTCCGGTCAGGGGCATGTGTCTTGGTTGTGGACACATCCCCAGTGGGGGACATGTAGGGGGTGGCTGATTGATGTCTATCTCATCATCAATGTTTCTAGCTCTCTCTCCTCCTTCCTCTCTATAAAAAAATCAAAATATATATTTAAAAAATCATTTGTGGATATACATAGTAGTGTCGAGTTTAGAACAGAGAAAGATTTATATAAATTATTATTAAAAATAAATACGTGCCTCTTGCCACCCGAGTAATGTGTTTTAATGATATCAGAATCTGTTTATTACTGTATGTGTTTGTTCCCTTAATATTTGTTATTTGCATATCACCATTGTCCATAGAAAACAGTCGCCTTGCTCCTGCTCCCAAGCTCTGTCTTTGTGGCTCTTCTCATCCCCTTCTCAGTTGATTGTTGCCACTTTGGATCTTAGAGTTTTCTCTGCTAGGAGTATGTATTCATGCTAGAGGCCCGATGCATGAAATTCATGCAAGAGTAGGCCTTCCTTCTCCCAGCTGCAGGCACTGGCTTCCCTCTGGTACCCAGAACACAGGCTTCCATCCAGCCCTGTTCGTCCAGAAGGACTCCCAGGAGGACATCTTGTCTAATTAGCATGTTATGCTTTTTTATGATTATAGATCTTTTTTTTTTTTCCCAAAAAACCATTAACTAAGCCAGTGAATAGACTATTTCCTAGAGCAGTTTTAAGTGCATAGGAAAATAGAACAGAGTATCCATATAATCCCTCCTCCTACTTCCTTACATTGCTAGGCATTTATTACATTAACAAACCAATATTGGCCCATTATTATTAACAAATTTCACACCTACTTCAGGTTGTATTGTACACTCTGTGGGTTTTGAGAAATACATAATATCCTATATACACCATTACAGTATCATACTGATAGTTTCACTGCCCTAAAAATTATCTATGCTTCACTTATTTATCCCACCCTCTCATCCCACACAGCTCCTGGTAACCACTGATTATTTTACTGCCTATAGTTTTGCCATTTCCAGAATGTCATGTAATGGGCATAATATAGTATGTAACCCTTTCAGACTGCCTTCATTCACTTGGTAATAAGAAATTAAGGTGCCTGCCCTGGCTGGTGTTTCTCACGGTTAGAGCTTTGGCCTATGCACTGGAGGGTCACAGGTTTAATTCCTGGTCAAGGGATTGGTTGCAGTTCAATCCCTGCTCCCAGGCTGGTCAGGATGTGTGTGGGAGGCTACCAATCAATGTGTCTCTCTCACATTGATGTTTCTGTCTCTCTTGCCTTCCACTCTTACTAGAAATCAATGCAAAAAAATATCCTTACTCCTTGGATGAGGATTAAAAAAGAAGTTAAGGTGCCTTGATGTCTTGACATGACTTGTTAGTTCATTTCTTTTCCTTTTCCTTTTTTTTTGTTAACTGTATATTTAAACTAAAGAATGATAAATTACAAGTTAACTAGAAAATCTGGTTACAATTCAGGAAACACATGGATTTGCAAATATCAAGTTGTTTTCCGTTAAAGTACCTGGGGAATCAGAAATCAAAAATAGTTCTGGACGTGATGAAAGCTACATTTTTATAACCTGAGTTTTGTGACTGTGCAGCTCACCTTAGTTTATAGACGAATAATATGCCATTTCTGGATGCTTAGGTGCAGGTGGCTCACAACCAAGAGCAGTCCCCACGATGGCCAGGGAGCGAGAAAAAATAAATCCCCATCCAAACTCTTTAATGTTATCTGGTTGCTCCTGGCTTGCCTTTCAAACAAACAAAAACAAAATCTTTGCCTGTGATATTTTCTCAGAGGATGAAATTTTAGATTCTATAAGCAATTAAATTACACTGGTGGAAATGTTCAATTCCAGGTTGAGAATTATAGAAAGATTAGGGATAAGATCATTATGTTGTTATTTGGGGGGAGGTTTTGGTTGTTTTGTTTTTGTTTTTTTCTTGGGGGTTGGGGATTTAGGGGAGGAAGGAGGTATATATAAACTATATAAGTTAAAAATTTACCTCTTATGATTCTTCCTTTCTAGGTGTTTCAGCCTTCACCAGAAGATCATGAAAATATGGTGGGGATCCATAGCACCCTCATAAACTGCATATTGTTACCAGAATAAAAAGTACTAAAGGCCGTCCATATTGGGAAAGAGATGTAGTAAAGATGCTTGGAATAGAAAAGGTATGCAAGTATTTTAGTCATCTTTAGCATGGTTTAAATTTGCTTTAAATTTGGCACTTTCTAAACTTTAGGGAATATATTTAATAGTTTTTGTTTAACATGTGTTATTTAGTGGAATGTATTTGAAAGTTTGATTTAGACAGAATGAGCCTTCATTAATTTTTCTGAAGCATGGGACCATCTGTATTGTGTGTGTGTGTTTTTGAATTTTTAAAAAAATATATTCTATTTATTTTTTCAGAGAGGAAGGGAGAGGAATAGAGAGCTAGAAATATCGATCAGCTGCCTCCTGCACACCCCCGACTGGGCATGTGCTCCCAACCAAGGTACATGCTCTTGACTGGAATCAAACCTGGGACCTTTCAGTCTGCAGACTGACTCTATATCCACTGAGCCAAACCAGTTTCGGCACCATCTGTGTTTTTGACATTGATCTGTAACACTGTTTCCCTTTATTTGTAGGCACACACTCCTCAAGTTCACAAGAACATACCTTCAGTGAATGCAAAACTCAAAGTGGTTAAACATTTGATAAGAATCAAGCCCCTGAAGTTGCCACAAGGACTTCCCACCGAGGAGGACATGACTCACACCTGCCTCAAGAGCAATGGGGAGTTAGTAGTACGGTGGCAGCTAAAACCTGTGGACCAGAAAGCAATTAAGTCCTAATGCCAGAGCTGTTCCAGATTAAAAAGTGCAAATCATTTTTATTTAAACATGTTAGAAAGTGTTCTCATTAAAATATATTTTAAATGCTAGTCATTTGTACTGACTAAACTTGGTGTGATTTTTTTCTGACTATGGGCTTGGAAGTTCTAATGCTTTTTTTGGATTAGTTCTCCTCCCTTTGCTCCTAATAGTTGCACTGCAAATGGGTAAGATTGGCATTGTTTGAACATTTAGGTTCAGATGTCTCCTTAGCAATCATTAACTTAAAAAAAAAATTGCTTCCTTGTTTAACTGAATTCAGCGAGTTTTATCAATGGCCTTTTGAGTGAGCGTTGTGTTATATGTTGGTGAAATCTAGAGCTACCCTTCAGGACCTCCAGTCTGTTCTGCCAGAGATCAGAGCTTCGTCCAAAATCATTAAACCATGGGTTCAGGAAGAGCGGCTGCTTTGTGTGCTATCTCTTAAGTCTAAATGTGGACTTGTCTTCATTTTATACTTAAATGTAATACCAAAAACAGTATTTTCTAGTTATAAATCTAATTTGGCTTAAGTTTATTGGTGTTCTTTGAATTCCTAAGAAACCTCTGCCAACAGTTGAGGTTATTTTTTAAAAGAAGGGAGAAATATTTTAGGGAGAATTGTTCCATTTCCGCTTTTTCTATTTCAGGTACCTATAGAAGTAAGACTCTTAGGAGAGATGCAGTACTGGGCAGTTCTGTTGATTACGGTGAAGAGTCTTCAAATTCTACTTACCTTTTGTTTTCCTTCCTTATATAATTTAGGCTGGGCAACAGTAACATTGGCACATTCATTGTTTGTGGTCCTAGAATCCATCCTGTCATAGGTCTTTATGTTTTGGGCCATCAAGCAAAAGTCCTCCTGAAATGAAGCCAGAAAAGGTATTCCTAATTAATAAAGGCAATTACACTTTTAATTCAATAATTATTGAATATTATTGAAAGTCAAAGAGCTCAGTTTAACTGAAGAAATAGACAAATGCCAAACAAACGGTGTCCTTGCTGCACTTGGTTGAGGATAATTGTATATGTAAAAGTTGGCCCCTGCTAATTCACTGTCATTTCTTTTACGTTTGAAATATTAATGTTTAAAATGGAAAAGAACACAGGTAAATTTTTATCCAAAGAATATAATAAAGTTTGGGTAACTTTTTATTCTTAGCAGTCCACAACTAGAGGAAGGGATCTAAACGTTAAGTTGAATATTGAGAAAAGAAATTGTGTGGAAGATGAATATCTAGAGGGAGGATATGGACATAGACTAGTGCAATAGTTTTCTATTGCTGTGTAGCACATTACCACAACCTCAGATTGGCATTCCTTTGCCTCATGTCATTATTTCAAAACCTGGTAAGGACTTCTTCCTAAGCCTTGTGTCTCTGGGAAAACCTCTAAGAATTTTATGGGTTTATTTGAGCCAAACTGATGACAGTTGCCAGGAAGCAAAATCTCAATAGATTGACAAAATGCTCCAGAGCAGTGGTCTGCAAACTCATTAGTCAACAGAGTCAAATAACAAGTACGATGGAAATTTCTTTTGAGATCCAAATATTTTAAACTTTTAATGCCACTTCTTTAAAATAGACTTTCCCGGGCTGTTGTATTTTGTGGAAGAGCCACACTCAAGGGACCAAAGAGCCTCCTGTGGCTTGAGACCCACAGTTTGCTGACCATAGCTCCAGATAATAGCAGTTTTGCATCTTATCTTATTCATTACAATCAAAGGAGGAGGGATACGCCAGTTTCACGAAATCCACTGGTAATAGATTAAGGAGGTAGGAAAAAGCAAAGCAGGAAAATATGAGTGCATACTAGGTATACCAGTTAATTATGGCGGATTTTGTAATCAAAGAAAACAATACTTTCAAGAGAAATATCAAAACTGCTTTATTCAAAGTACAGTGGTACCTCGAGATATGTATTTAATTCGTTCCGTAACCTTGAGACGTGGGAAACTGAGACGCTCGAGTCGCGATAAACTGGTAGGTTGTGTGCAGCTGGCTGATCCTTGCGATTACTCCCATCTCAAAAGTTGCTTGTATTTCAAAGCAAAAATCGCTCGCTCCATGGCTCATATCTGAAAAATCTCGCATATTAGGGCACTTATATCTCAAGGTACCACTGTAATGCCCATCACTAGCTACATATTTCCCCCATCTTGCAAGTAATTTGTGGATACTGCCCCAATGAAACTTTTCTTGTTTTGCGGCAAACCATTCAGAGACCCAATTTTCCACTGCTCAGAAGTGTGTGTGCCATTGACCAGAACAAGGGGTGATCTAAAGGAGCAAGGTCTGATGAATACAATGGGTGGGTTAATATTTCCCAGGCAAGATCTTTTAATGTGTTTTTAACTTGTTTTTAAGTGTGTCGTGGTATGTCAAAAATTAATCTAAAAGGAGAGAAACCAAGATGGCAGCAAAGGTGAACACCTAAACTGCTGCCTCACACAACAGTTTCAAAACTACAACTAAAAGAACAGACATCGAGAACCACAGGAAAGTTGGTTGAGTGGAAATTCTACAACCAGAAGGAAAGAGGGGGGCTCATGGAGCTGCAAGAAGCTGAGGTACGGAGACAGGCGTGTGGAGGGAGCAGGCAGCAGAGTGCCTGGCTGGTTTCTTCTGGCGGGAGGGAGACTCTCAACAGCACTGAACTCCTTATCCTATGACACTGAATTCCAGTTTCGAGCAAGACTCTTACAGGGGGAGTCTGGACTGTGGAAAGAGAGCAGTGCATGGAAATTTAGGGGAGCCACAAAAGGGCAGAGGTCTAGGGGCACACACACCAGGGCGCGCACACCACTGTGCTCAGAAGACGGACTGCTGATTGTGCCACTGGCTTTCTCTAGTGGGCGGGAGACAGAGCCTCCCAACAGTGCCACTTCTAACTGCTCTGAACCCCAATTTCAGGCTACACCCTGAGGACCCAGACTCATATGTGTCCCAGAGCGCAGGGGAGTTGGAAAGACAGAGGTCTAAAGGCACGTGCACACATGTGCACAGAGATGGCTGCAGTGATTACGGAGAGACCCTTGAGACTCCACCCCATCCAAGCTCAACAGAGAGGTTTTTGCAGTTTCGCAAGCCTTGTATCATAAGGCTGATTCCAACACAGAAGTTCTCCTGGCATAGTGAAAATGCAGAGACAAAGGAACAGATCACAAACTAAAGAAATGGAGGAAAACAAATGACTGGATATAGAGTTCAAAACCATTTATAAAGTTTTTCAAGAATTTCCTAGAAAAAATGGATAAATTTAGCAAGACCCAGGAGGAGATGAAAAAGGCCCAACTAGAAATTAAACATACACTGACTGAAATAAAAAATATTATATAGATACCTAACAGCAGATGAGGAATGTAAGAATCAAGTCAAGGATTAGAAATACAAAGAAGCAGAGAACACTCAACTGGAAAAGCAAAAAGAAAAAAGAATCCAAAAATGTGAAGATAGTAAGGAGCCTCTGGGACAACTTCAAGTGTACCAACATCAGAATTATGGGGGTGCCAAGAGAGAGAGCAAGATACTGAAAACCTATTTGAAGAAATAATGACTGAAAACTTCCTACGTCTGGTGAGAGAAATAGACTTACATGTCCAGGAAGCACACAGAACCCCAAATAAAAGGAATCCAAAGAGGACCACACCAAGACATCATAATTAAAATACCAAGAGCAAAAGACAAAGAATATTAAAATCAAGAGGAAAACAATTATTTACCTACAAGGGAGCTGATTTTTTCAATTGTCAGCTGATTTCTCAACAGAAACTATGCAGGCCAGATGGGAGTGGCAACAAATATTCAAAGTGATGAATAGCAAGAACCTATAACCAAGATTACCTAGCAAAGCTATCATTCAGAATTGAAGGGTGGATAAAGAGCTTCACAGATAAGAAAAAGCTAAAGGAGTTCATCAGCACCAAAACAGTATTATATGAAATGCTGAAAAGTACCCTTTAAGAAGAGGAAGAAGAAAAAGGTAAAGATAAAAGTTATGAAGAACCTATCTATCAACAAGTGAATCTAAAAATTAAGTGAATTAAAAGTTTGATCAACAGAATAAACTGGTGAATATAATAGAATCAGGGGCATAGAAATGGAGTGGACTGACAATTTTTAGGGAGAAAGGGGTGAGGGGGGTGCAGGGAGAGACGACAAAAATCATACACCTATGGATGAGGACAATGAGGGGGGTTAAGGTTAGAGAGGGGCGTGGGAGCCGGGTGGAGGGGAGATACGGGGGAAAAAAGAAACGTAATAATCTGAAAAATAAATATTTATTAAATTTAAAAAAATAGTACAAAAAGGAAGAGACTATTTTTTTCTATGGATTGGAGAAGATGGCCTGGTTCATGAGGCCTGACTTGAAGCCTTCCTAAGAAACCTGGAGTAGACTCCATGCAGCACGAGCCTTGGAATACCACTTACCCTTGAGAGAAGAGCAATCCATTGAGAAAAGGCCACACATGATGAAAAGTATTTAGCCTTTCTTTGATCTTTCTCACCCTCCAGTTGGGTGTTCTATATCTCAATGTAATGATATTTCTTTAAATGCAGATGCCTGGATCCCAGCCAGACTCATTGAACTGGCAAACGAAAGCAGTCTTTTCCAAAGAAGAGACAGTTGAGTTCAGACTCTATTTCAAACACGCAGCACACAATATACTCTCTCATAAAGAAGACATAGCTTCTGAGAGGATGCTGCTTAATGGCTTAATCTATTTGTCCTTGTCCTTAAATGTCTAGTTTAGCATCAGAATGAGAATAGTCCATTGGTTTCCTAGGACTGCCATAACAAATTACCACAAACTAAATGGCTTAAAATAATAAAAAGTCATTCTTTCATAGATAATGAAGCTAGAAGTCTGAAAGCAAGGTGTTGGCAGGGATCCAATCCTTCCTATGGCTCTAGGGGAGAATTTTTCTTTGCTTCTTCCAGCTTTTCATGGCTCCTGGTTTGTGGCCTATTCTACTCTGTTTTTGTGACTCCAATTTCCCTTTCTTTTCTTTTGTCAGCACACCACCAGTCGTTGAATTTAGAACTACCCTAGTAACATAAGATAGTCTCATTTCACTATTATTACCTTCATTTCACTATTATTACCTTAATTATATCTGAAAATTCCTCTATTTCAAATAAGTTCCCATTCTGAGGTTCTGGATAAATATATCTTTGGGAAAACATCATTCATCCCACTACAAGTAGTGACTGCTCTTTAGTGCCAGAGGGGCAACTTATGAGGAGCATCCTGGGAAAGAGGCAGGGAGGAATAAATGGAATGAGATGGTAAAATATGTCTTGATATAGAGGGTACATTAATACCAATAATTGAGGATATGAATGGTTAACTCTAGGTTAACTCTAGACATTCTGTTAGGAGGTCTGACATTTGAAACCATTAGCTAAATGTCTTGCTTTGGTGAAATAAGAGGCGAAAGTTCAGAAAGGTAAACAGTCTTTAAGTGGCAAAATTTTTTGATGAGATGTTGTTGGAAAGCACGATCCTAAGGTAACTTCAAAAAGAAGAAAATATTTGCCATTATATTAAGTCTCTGCTTATATGCTCATATATCAACTTAACTGGAGAGAAAGAAGAGTTGAGTGGCAGTCTCATTGCTCACCTGATATTCCCCTGGCTTTGGTCTCCAGGTTACTGTAAAGCTCCAGAAAGATTTCTATTTGCCAAGCCTATAACCCTAACTGATGAGTCTGAGTTTCCAATTGGAACATCATTGAGCTACAAATGCTCCCCTGGGTATTTTGAGAATATGTTCTCTATCACCTGCTTAGAAAATTTGGTTTGGTCAAATGTGGAAGATGTCTGTAGACGTGAGTAACCCTGTCCTGGTAACTACGTTCTGTATGTCAAAGCATGTATGGGATCTAATTTAATTTGTTTTGTTTTTGAAGGTGAGATATCTAAGTTGGCCCAAGATATTTAAATGGAGGGTAGACTTGTAAGTCACCCCTTTTTATTGTCTGGCTTTCTGCAGCTTGACCAGATATTCATTTCATGGGAAAGAGTCACACTAAAGGAATTGTAGGGAAACTTGCCATTCACTGGAGGGTACCTTTGGTGGTAGGAATGAATGAAAAAGGAACACCAAAGAAAATTATGTGGGTTCCAGTGAACTGTGCTTAGCTAACAAAGATGGAGGGAAGTCCCAAATTATTAAGCTTTTGGTTTAGGTGGGTGGGATTAGAAAACCATTCTTTGGCCACAGACGGCTTTTATTGAGAGATGCAAAGTAATCTGTTAAAAGAGGTGCTTGGTAGCTACTTGATTCTAAGGTCATATGGTGACTATCCTCAAAGTGGCAGTTTCATGGGAAAATCACAGATATTTAGGCTAAGTGTGCTACACTCCAGTCAGAATCTTAAATCAAATGTAAATCTAACTCCACACCTAGTCCCAAATTCTGCTGCTTTCTCAGGAAAATCATGTGGATCTCCACCAAAACCTTTCAATGGCATGGTGCAAATAAACACAGATACTCACTTTGGATCAACGGTTAATTATTCGTGTAATGAAGGGTGAGTTGGGAGCACTCTCTTTGGAATATGAGTTCTAGAACCGCAATGTCCATTTGTGTTCCAGTCTTAGAGAGGCAGATTCAATAACTGTCCCCTGTACTTCAAAACGTAAGCAATAGGAGTTCTAAACAGAGATGGTAGCTTGAACATGGGTACATGACCAAAGGAATCTAAAAAGGGAGATGAATCTGTATCTGCATTATAAACCAGGGTGAGCACCATGCGTTTGCCGAAGGTGGTCCATATGAACCTGGTAAGATAGCCACTGGGTAAAAAGACCAGCCTACCAAGTCAATAGAAGGATAAATTCTAGTTGAACCACGAACTCATCCTTAACTGAGGTCGGTGAGTACGGTAGCTGAGTTGGAGGACCCTAAAAACGGGGGTGGGAAGGTAAATCATATATAATATCAGTTCTGGGAAACATAAGCATTCAAATGCATACAGTGTGGGGACACTAATGGAATTTTTGCTCTTGAATTTTATTTGGGCAAATAACTGAACTACAAGCCATTGCCTCAACATTGAGGAATTAAAGGATGTATATTAATTTTTAGTTCCACAATATATTTAAGGAAACATCTTTCCGCATGAACTGCCTTTGGTGATTGGTCCCAGCCTGTCCTACTCAAGTAGAATCTGTGTATTGTACCTATGATCCAACAATTTTAAAGTAGGATAACATTCATTCCTGCTCACTTTGCCTGAAGCCTGGATATTTTAACAAATTTCCATACAATCTTTTTACCAGTTCTCACCTCCCATTGTGAATAAGCCTAGAGCTCTTTCATTCATGAGTGAAACAAAACACCATGAATACAAGTCAAGGAAAATAGAGCAATTGAAAATAACAGAGACATTTCCTGCAGAAATCAGAGAAAATATTCCTCTACAAATCAGTGTACTCCAATAAATAAGGGAATGGACTCTAAAACAGGATACTAGAAATCTCTCATATTTGTTTGTAACGTAGAACCTCTGAAACAGTATGAGGATTTAATAATATGATATCAGTAAAGTCTATATATGAGGAACACACAGTAGTCTGAAAAAGCAACAAGAATCAAAGATTGAATTCTAAGAAAAAGAAACCAAATAGATCATGAGAAAACTGAATTAAATTCTCCAGAATAAATGAAAGACAACATTGGCAATTACACACACACACTCACACACATTTTCACACACATTGAAACATGGAAAAGAATTTAAAAAGCAAAAATTGGTGAAGTATCAATTAGCACAGAGTGGAAGATACTGTCCCAGGTGAAAAAGAAAGAGATTAGATTGTTGGAATCCTAAGGCTTACTGAACAAATGCAGAATAAATTATAAGAGGCCCTTATCCTCTATGACATTCAGATAGCAAAACAGTATGCAATTCTCCAGAGCTAAAACAAATAGGAAAAAATGTATATTGCCATCAAATGTTTTTTCCCCACACACTACATAGTGGAAATTAGTATTTTGAGGGAAAATACCGTGCTATAAAATATCTGTACTCAGCCAAGTCGCAGAAGTGTAGTCCCACATGATCGAGTACCCACAACATATACCAATTGGATATATCTCTTGAAAAAAGAATAATTCCCATACTAGATGTATTTTGGTATCTTCTATGTCAGTATAGTGCAATAACACTAGAAATTCATAAGCAAAAGTAAACTAAAATTCAAAGATTTGGATTTCTTTTCTTTTGTAATTAAATCTTTATTATTCAGATTATTACACTTGTTTCTCTTTTTTCCCCTCCATAGCTCCCTTCCACCCGGCTCCCAACCCTCCCTCTAACATTACCTCCCTCCCATTGACCTCATCCATAGGTTTATGATTTTTGTCCAGTCTCTCCCTTTCCCTCCTGAGAATTATCAGTCCACTCCCTTTCTGTGCTCCTGATGATATTATATTCACTAGTTTATTCTGTTGATCAAATTTTTAACTCACTTAATTTTTACATTCACTTGTTGATAGATATGTATTTGTTGTTCATAATTTTTTATATTTTACCTTTTTCTTCTTCCTCTTCTAAAAGAGTACCTTTCAGCATTTTTATATAATACTGGTTTGGAGTTGATGAATTCCTTTAGCTTTTTCTTATCTGTGAAGCTCTTTATCTGCCCTTCAATTCTGAAAGATAGCTTTGCTGGATAGAGTAATATTGGTTGTAGGTTTTTGCTATTCATCACGTTGAATATTTCTTGCCACTCCTGTCTGACCTACATTGTTTCTGTTGAGAAATATGCTGCCAGTCATATGGGTGCTCCCTTGTAGGTAATGAGTTGGTTTTTCTCTTGCTGCTTTTTAATATTCTCTCTTTGTCTTTTGCTCTTGGTATTTTAATGATGATGTGTCTTGGTGTAGCCCTCTTTGTATTCCTTTTATATGGGGTTCTGTGGGCTTCCTGGACTTGTAACTCTATTTCTTTTACCAGATGTGGGAAGTTTTCAGTCATTATTTCTTTAAGTAGGTTTTCAGTATCTTGCTCTCTCTCTTCTTCTGGCACCCCCACAATTCTGATGTTAGTACACTTGAAACTGTTCCAGAGGCTCCTTACATTATCTTCACATTTTTTGATTCTTTTTTCTTCTTGCTTTTCCAGTTGAGTGTTTTCTGATTCTTTATATTTCAAATTTTTGACTTGATTCTTGCCTTGCTCTAGTCTGCTGTTACGTCTCTGTATAATATTTTTTATTTCAGTCAGGGTATGTTTAATTTCTAGTTGGTCCTTTTCCATCTCTAGTTTGTTCTTTTTCATCTCCAATTGGTTCTTTTTCATCTCCTCTTGGGTCTCGCTAACTTTTTCCAAATTTTCTAAGATATTCTTGAAAAACCTTATAAGCGTGGTTTTGAACTCTATATCCAGTCGTTTGTTTTCCTCCATTTCTTTTGTTTGTGATCCCTTCCCTTGTCTCAGCATTTTCACTATGCTGGGAGGACTTCTGTGTTGGATTCAGCCTTATGATACCAGACTTGCAAACTGCCAAAGCCTCTCTGTTGAGCTTGGGATGGGTGGAGTCTCAGGGCTTAAGGGACCACCTTTCCTTCCAGTCGGCCCTGCCCTCCACAGCCCTGAGTCTCATGTGACTGGGTAATAGCTGGAGTGGTCCCTGTGTGCGCACCCACTCTTGCAGTGCCTCTAGACCACTGCCTTTCAGGCTCCCCTGTGCTCTGGGACCATGTGAATCTGCGTCCCAGGGTTTCGCCCCAAATTCGGGTTTAGTGGAGGTAGAAGTGGCGCAGTTGGGAGGGTCTGTCTCCCGCCCACTCGTGAAAGCCAGGGGCACAATCAGCAGTCAGTCCTCTGCGCACAGTGCCGTGTGCTTCACCAGACTTCTGATGTTTTGCGACTCCCCTAAATTTCCATGCACTTCTCCCCCTTCACAGTCCAAACTCCCCCCGTATGAGTTTCGGTTGGGCCTGGGGTTTAGTGTCGTAGGATAAAGGGGGTTCAATGCTCTTGAGAGTCTCTGTCTCCCTCCTGCCAGAGAAAGCCAGCCAGGTTCTCAGGTACCCGCTCTCTCCACGTGCACGTCTCCATACCACAGCTTTTTGCAGCTCCTCGGGTCTCTGTGAGCCCCTCTCTTTCCTTCTAATTGTAGAAATTCCACTCAGCCAGCTTTCCTGTGGTTCTGGATGCTGTCCATTCTGTCTTTTAGTTGTAGTTTTGAAATTGTTGTGCGAGGCAGTAGTGTAGGTGTTTACCTATGCCGCCATCTTGGTTACCTCCTCCAAAGTTTTGGATTTTGATCAAAGAGAAAATTTAAATAGCAATTGCAGATTATGTATAGAAAAGCAACAATGAATGATTGTGGAATGCAGTTGTCTCAAGCAGTCTACCAAGTGCTTTACCTGAATTAACTTAATCTTTAAAATGAGAATTAGAAGAGGGCATGGGCCAGTTAAAAATACAGAATTCTGGCTGAGACCGGTTTCGCTTAGTGGATAGAGCGTCAGCTAGCAGACTGAAAAGTCCCAGGTTCGATTCCACTCAGGGGCATGTGCCTTGCTTGCAGGCACATCTCCACTGTGGTGCGTGCAGGAGGCAGCTGATCGATGTCTCTCATGGATGTTTCTGACTTTCTATCTCTCTCCTTCCTCTCCGTAAAAAAAAATCAATAAAAAAAAACATTAAAAAAATACAGAATTCTGTTACTAATAAGGAAGAGAAAAGGGGATGCCGGAATACCTATAGTTTCTGCTACAAATGGTTAACCACTCTGATCATGTATCTTAAGTAATCAAGAGGCAAATTCTTAGCTGGTCAAGAAACTAACCCACTGTTACATGACATTGCATTAGACACTTTGAAACATCCATCTTATATAAAAACTGCTGTTTGAAATTTTAACCTTGCTTTTGGCTTCTGTAAGGAAAAAAATATACTAACCTTCTTTAAGATCTTCTGATTTTCCTTGTCAGTCCTTTCTATAGATTCTTCAGAGTAATATAACTGTCTTCATTTGACAAGGAGAAATTCAAAATGTGTCTATATTCAAATAGACAAAAATTATAGCTGTGCTAGTAGTAGGGTTCCTCCTACTTGACTTGTCCTTAAAATTTCATATGGTTTCTGGAAGGGGTGACATGCCCTGTGAGAAAGGACTAAGGGAGCTTTATTGCTTTACAGGGTCTCACATGTCACAGGACCTCATGGGGTCTTTAATTCCTATAACAAAGGGCTGGTACTCACCACTTCCCTCTGTTCCAAACAGGCCTTCCCCAGTTTCCTAAAGTTGAGGTTCGTGCCACACCTGACATGGGTATGGCCACACAGGCCTGTAAGACAGTATACAGGCTGTCAACTGTCTTTCAATAGAGACCAAAACCAGATGGATATTTTTCTTGCCCATTTGGGTACTTGTCCTTTTGACAACTGCATTCAAATCTGTAAGGTTAATGCAATATTATTAACACAATGAAGTATAATATTGGCACTGTGGTCGCCTTAGGTAGCCAAATCTTCTGCTACCATATATGAAATATGGTAGGGCTACACAAATATCTTAGGGAGTGACTAAGATCTATTCTTGACCTTCTAACTAAAGCAAAATTGTCTTAGTCTTTCTGGAGTCATGTCCATGAAGACGCAGGCATCATCTAAGTCTATTATGCAGTTTTCTGCAGGCTACTGTCAGGGCTGTGCATGGTGGCTAGGTCTTCTTTCTAGCTATAAACACAGCCTGTCTAATTTCTTAAAATTTATTCTGGCATGGGAGAAAGTTGTTTTGCTGTAACAGGCAGCTTAACCCCTACATAACTGGGCTTGGAAATCTGCCTAGAAAGCCGTAATTTATAAGTTTAACATGTAGCCTTAGATCCTTCCAATCCAAGAGGGTCTCTGCCATCCCTCAGTCAGACTCTTCTCTTGGAGAATCTCAAAGTCCTGAAGGCTCCCCGTTCCAGGGAGAGTGCCTTTCCTTTGCTCTGACTTTAAGCTGCCAGCCAAAACAGCCAGAGTTGCAGTTAGAAACAGCTTTGCATATTTCAAAGCACTTCTGTGGCAGTGGCTTGGGTATTAGGCCCCTTGTCTTCCCACCAATCCCTTTTGTGGCAGAGCAGTGACCAGGCCTTTCCCAAGGGAGTGCACTGGAAAGGGATCTCAGGCCCTCCTCTTGCCAGCAGCTATAGGTATTGAACCCTTTCAGTACATTTGCAAACAGGGAGCTTTCACTAGCTCTGTCTGCTGCTTTTACAGATCCTGAGCTCGCTGCTCTGTTCCTGGGGCTGCCAGAAGGCCAGTAGCAGTCACTGGCCTCCGATTTAACTGTTGTAGCCAGCAAGCCAAAGGCCTAAGTCTTATATTGCTTGTTGTAAAATGCTCATTATACACTGGGCAGCAGTGGGACAGTTCTAGTATCAGGTAAATGTTTGCTGTCCCCTGATTTTTTGTTTTTTAGCTGCTGTGGCTTCTTCCAGGGTCACTGCAGGCAGCTCTAGCATCCAGCCCCTCTTCTTTCACTTGGCTCTCTGGGGCTGAGTCTGCCTAGCCACCGGTTTTAAATCACCAGAGCAGCTAGATTAATTATGTTTGCAGAAAATTTGCAACCTTGAATCTAGTGAAGTTCTGATAAGACACCTGGACCAGACTCTTACACCAGCAGAGTAATCTGCAGGAGTAAAAACCAACAAAAACCTCTCTCTCCCTGCTTCATGATTAACTGCCGACATCCTCCCTCCTGTCTTTTCTGCATTAACCATTTGTCTTGAAACGAGGCAAATGATCTGAGATCCAGGCTTTTTACATTTAAGGATACTTCTTTCTTTCTGTAACGGTTGTTTCCCCTCAGAGATTTTTCCTGTTCATTCTAAACCGCTAGAGCAGTGATTCTCAACCTTCCTAAGGCCGTGACCCTTGCATACAGTTCCTCATGTGGTGGAGGGGTCTCGACCCCCAGGGTGAGAACCCCTGCCCTAGAGTATCTTAAAACTTCCTTCTTTACTACTTTTTTTTTAATTGATTTTTTATTTTTTATTTTTTTTTACAGAGAGGAAGGGAGAGAGATAGAAAGTCAGAAACATCGATGAGAGAGAGACATCGATCAGCCGCCTCTTGCACGCCCCATTCTGGAGATGTGCCTGCAAGCAAGGTAACATGCCCCCAACCGGAATCGAACCCGGGACCTTTCAGTCCACAGGCCGACGCTCTATCCACTGAGCCAAACCGGTCTCGGCTTTACTACTTTTGATTTCTCCGACCATTCCTGTTCCCCAGTCCAGTTGCTTGTGTCCCTTTTCTAATCTGAATCAGAGGAAGACAATTCCTTTCGAAGAGAGAAAGAGAAACAGTGGGAGTTTAAGAGAAAACTGAAGACTATCTCTGTACAGTGGTACTTCGAGATATGAGTTTAATTCGTTCCATAACCTTGAGGCGTGGGAAAGTATGAGATGCTCGAGTCGAGGTAAACTGGTGGGTTGTGTGCAGCCGGCCTATCTGCACGATTACTCCTATCTCAGATGTTGCTCGTATTTCAAAGCAAAAATCGCTCGCTCGACAGCTCGTATCTCAAAAATCTCGTATGTTAGGGCACTCGAATCTCGAGGTACCACTGTAGTAGTGCTCCCTTTTGAAGCCTGAGGTCCGACCTGTGGAGAAAAATGACTCTTAGCCTGGAAAGATAAGGGTGTGTAGGGAGATTTCTTTTGAACTGAAAGCCTGGATGGCCTCCTGAAAGAAAGGATCTTTAATCCAGTTAGAGATGCTATTGGAATCAGGATGAGGGAGGAAGGGAAAGACCAGGTTATGTCCTCTATGATGATAACTCCAGCCTTAGTTAAGCCTTAGATGGCTCACGTTGGACTGTGATGTCACAGGCAGGGACAGGGCCTGTGGGAATCAAAAATGTTACAGAAAACCAGAATAATGAAACCATGCTCAGAGCGTTTGGAGTTACATTTATTACACGTGGGTCCTGAGGAAAATGTTTCTCAAATTCTTGGCCCCAACATGCAGAAATATTCCATATTTATTTGTTTTTACCTTCTTTATCTCCCAAATATAGAATGTTTTCCGCCCCTTTGCAAGTTTTTAAAGATCCCCTATGTCCTGAGGCCTTGAGACCTTAACCAAAGACCTGGCCTGGTGCCAGCACTGATAATTTTGTCCAGGGAAGGTTTAATAGCCTTCTGAAGTGAGAATAGTCTCATTTTCCTTATAATTTAATCAAGCAAACATTTACAGAAGCCAATAGCAAGGTTAAAATTTCAAACAGCAGTTTTTATATAAGATGGATGCTTCAAAACCTCAAGTGTTGTCCCTAATAATGCTTCATTAGTACAAAATTTCCGAAAGGGCCCTGGCACTTCTGACCCTCTGGAGGCACCAAGACAAAGGTGGAGCCCTAGGGGATGCTGGCCACCAGGCGGCCACTGTCTGGGCTCCGGGCTGCTGTTTTCTTATTGCTATTTCGATGCGCTTTATTCCTTTCTTCCCCGGAGTTCCCACAGCGCCTTTTCTTCCCAGAGCCACCAGCAGGCCCGGTTGGTTGGGACCCATCAAAGGATGAGCCCCTTTCCCGCCCCTTTCCCGCGCCTCCTCTGCTCCTCTCCTCCCGGGGGCCCCGCCCCGCCCCGCACGCCGCGCGGTCACGCCCACCTGAGGTTACTCCACTTTGTGAGTCTGGCGATTGTTGCGTCTGGTGTCCGCATTCAAAAAGGTAAGTGGACGCTGCCCCCCGGATTCCCGCTGACCTCCCGGAAAATGACCCGATCTTGCGAGCCGCGCAGGGCACCTCCCCGCCCCCCCGAGAGTCCCCTTTCTTCTTGGTGCTTCGTGGGCATCACTTTGGTGACCCTAGTGCTCCAGT
>PVJN01028932.1:0-26825 GCA_004026805.1 Lasiurus borealis | reverse complement strand
CAGACCTGGCAGCTCAGGATCCTGCAGGGGGCGCGCCGGCTAGCTCGCGCGTGCGCCTTGGGTCGCCCCTGCGGGTGCCCCTCCCTCTACGAGACGCCCCGCCCCGCCCCGCTCGCGCTTGCGCAGTGCCTCGTTCGCCGGGCCACGGCCCACAGGGGGCGTGAGACATCCAGCCTGGCGAGGTTTGGGACCCTGAGCAAACTATCCCTGGGTGCTGCGAAGCCGCTGAAGTAGTCAATGCCGAAACCTTGACCCTCGTTGGCTTGCTTCCATTTCCCCTTCAGCACTGTTTTCGGTCGGGTGCCCCTGCTCCTCTGGGACCTCTAGCTCGACCTCACTCTCTTGGTGGGCAGGCTCGTCTTTTGGGTCGGAGACCCTGTTCGGTGCTGCTGGGGCGGATGAGGCCCTGGGAGGGCCGGGAACTTTCTGGAAAACGGCCATAGGGGTGGGCAGGGAGTCCGGGCATCCCGGGATGTGACCACGGTGACTGGGAGCAGTTTAAAAGGGTGGGAAGGCCAGGAGGTCCCGAGATTGGGTCAGAATAACCTCAGGCAGAGGAGTCGCGGGTTAGGGTTTCCAGGCCAAGCTGGGGTCACCTTGGGTGAGGAGGATTCTGACGCTAAATTGGAGAGGAGGGTAACGGGTCGGGCTGGACTGAAGGGGAGCGAGGTCGGTCAGAGTCACGTGGGGACGATAGGGTCCCAAGGCAGGACCAGGGACCACCTGCGCAGGATGGGTGGCTGGACAAGGGCGAGGTCAGGCCTGGATGGGTCTCCTGGGACTGGAAGGTCTCGTGGCAGAGGTGGAACCAACCCGTGACGCCGGAGTGTGGACGGCACGCCAACAGTCACCAAGGTCTAGCGCACTAGTGTCTGGGTCTCCAGGACTCAGGATCCTCGAGCGGCCGGCCTAAGGGACACCGCAGGTGGCTGCTCCGCCCGACACCCCTTTCTGGCCTCCGCGGTTCCTATCTGCGGGGGCGGGGCCACACTGGGCCGGCCAGCACCTGGGCGCCGCCTGCTGGCCAGCCGGCTCCTGTCTCTGCTCCCAGCTCGCCTCCGGATGAGGATGCCAGTGATGAGGATGCCAGTGAGCCTTAATGACCTAAATCAGGTTTATTCTCCTGCTACCCGAAGTCTCCTTATGGATTAGTGCTTGAGTGTCTCCGCCTCACTTGATTTTCTTTAAAAAAAAATTATTATTGATAGTATTACATATGTCTGCCATACCCCCTTTGTCCCTCCCTTCCCCCATTTGATTTTCTTCATAGCACCTTTCATTATCTAAAGTGGTATTCACTTATTTGTTTGCTTTTCTTCTATCTCCCTTACCAGAAAGTGGTCTTCATAAGGAAAGGCATTTTGTCTAATTTACAGCTATATCCCAGGGTACTAGAATATCTGGCACAGAGGAGGCTCTTGGTAAATATTTGTTGAATGAAAAAGTCACAGACCACCAAGACCTGTTTGGCTCAGTGGATAGAGCGTCGGCCTGCGTACTGAAAGGTCCCAGGTTCGATTTTGGTCGGGGGCGTATATATACCTTGCTTGCAGGCACTTCTCCAGTGTGGGGTGTGCAGAGTGTGGGGCGTGGAGGAGGCGGCTGATCGATGTCTCTCTCTCATCGATGTTTCTGACTTTCTATCCCTCTCCCTTCCTCTCTGTAAAAAAATCAATAAAATATATATTTTTTAAAAAGTCACAGACCTACTAAATCTGAATCTGACCCCTTAACTCGGCGGTTCTCAACCTGTGGGTCGTGACCCCTTTGGGGTTTGAACGACCCTTTTATAGGGGTCGCCTAAGACCATCGGAAAATGCAGATATTTACATCACGATGCATAACAGTAGCAAAATTTCATGGTTGGAGGTCACCACCACATGAGGAACTGTATGCAAGGGTCGCAGGAAGGCTGAGAACCACTGCCTTAACTAGTAGGCATATCATTTTATCTTCCTGAACCTCATTTTCTTATCCCTAAAATTAAAGTAATAATAGTAATACTACCAAACTCAATGGTATTTTTTTAGGGTCAGTTGAGAAAATGCAAATGTGCTTATTACAATGCACATATAAATGGTAGTATAATGTGAGTACAACTAGAGTACAATTATATAGCCTGCTCTTTATAATGAGCATAGAGGGAAAAGAAACCCACCCAGTTGAATGCAATTATGGGATAGGTAGAGGAGTGGATTATTATTGTGCTGTAAACATCTTACTAGTAAAAACTATCTCTCCTCATCAGTCCTCACAGACTGCACCCCCTCTTCCCAACCAAAGTGTCTATCAGAAAACTCTATAAACCTGTCTGGCTGGTCCTTTTCTTCATTCTGCCTCTTCCTCACTCAGTTTTGTTTTTTTTTTCTTTCAAGAACCAAACTTTGCCATTTCCAATTTAGATCTTGGTTACATCTTGCAGTTACTTTCCAGCCCTTTCATCACCAAATCCAGAGTTGACTGACTCAGAATTTCCCCTAAATGGAAGGTGAGAGTGGGGTACTGGAAGAAGACTGACCACACAGATCAAGATAGACAATTGCAAAGAGTAGTAATTTTACATATTTATTCTTAATCGTGTCAGGGTGCTTACTATTGTAATTATTATTAATTATCATATTCATGGTTGGGAGGATGTAAAGGTCACTGACAAAGCAAGATTGTGATGTGCAAAGAGTTCAGGTTCTGGACTCCTGTTCAAAAACAACTGCCCACAGTGGGCTGGATACTTTTGATGTTCCACAACAATCAAAATTTAATCAAATTTTTGCTTAGAGCTACTATAGAAAAAAGAAGTCAAATCTAGATGTTCCATCTAGTCTTTTCCCTCCACATGAAAGCTCAGGTTAGGGTCATAATTTGTTCAAAGTCACACCTTAGAGGTGAGACTGGAACCCAGTGTTCAGGTTCCAGGGCTTGTTAACACTTTCTGGTATGTAAATTACTCACATTCATATATCACGAATATATGCTGAGGAATTACATGGCATACTCATTGGGGTTGCCATGGCAAAGGCATTTGTCAACATGGATAACAAAAGTTAAAGTGGATGCTGACACATAAATTTTGTGGCTTTCCAAAAGGCAGTAAACCTAGGTGTTACAATAGTTAGCTGACATTTATAGATATACTAGAGGCCCAGTGCATGAAATTCATGTGGGGCGAGGGGTTCCCTCTGCTCAGTTTGCACCCTCTTCAATCTAGGCCTGGTAGGATCCGGCCTAAACAGGCAGTTGGACATCCCTTTCACAATCCAGGACTGCTGGTTCCCAACTGCTTGCCTGCCCTCCTTCTTGATTGCCCCTAACCTGTTTTGCCTGGCAGCCTGATCATCCCCTAATCACTAACTCTCCCCTGCCAGACTGTCTGCTCCTTACTGTCCTCCCCTACAGGCCTGGTTACCCCTAACTGCCCTCCCCTTTAGGCCTAGTCACCCCTTACTGCCCTCCCCTGCAGGCCTGGTCTGCCCCAACTGCTCTCCCATGCAGGGCTGGGTTCCCCCCCCACCCAACTACTCTTCCCTGCAGGCATGGTCATCCATAATTGCCCTTTGCTGCAAGCTTGATTGCCCCCAACTGCCCTCCCTTACAGGCCTGGTCCCTCCAAACTGCTCTCCCCTGGTGGCCATCTTTGGCCATGTGGGGACAGCCATCTTGTGTGTTGGAGTGATGATCAGTTTGCATATTACTCTTTTATTAGATAGGATAGAGGCCTGGTGTAGGGGTGGGGGCCAGCTGGCTTACCCTGAAGGGTTTCCTGGATCAGGGTGGAGGTTCCCTTTGGGCATGGGGTGGCCTGGGCGAGGGGCCTGTGGTGGTTTAAAGATTGGCTACAACCCCTGGTGACCCAAGCGGAGGTCCTGGTATCTGGGATTTATTTATCTTCTACAATTGAAACTTTGTAGCCTTGAGTGGAGGCCTGGGCCTCCCTTAGTGTACAGAAAGCTTGGCTTCCTCCATCACCAGGGGCAACCCAAGCCTCCTGCTTGCTCTGTGGCCGCAGCCGTCTTGGTTGGGTTAATTTGCATACTTGCTCCTGATTGGCTGGTAGGCATGGCTTCTGGGTATATTGAAGTGGTGGTTCATTTGCATATCACTCTTTTATTAGATATCCACACTATATGCCTTTTTAAATGAAACCAATATGTCAGTTCCTATTTCTTTTGCAGGAATACAAATACTACCTATCTATTCCAATATTTTTTTTGTCTGTTTGTTTTTAGTACAGAAGTGTCCAAGTTGCTGGTGTTCAATGCACAGTTTTAGAAAGGGCTCCTCTGATTGTTTCCATAGGAACAGTGATATAATTGGAGGATAAATTTTAGATCAATGGATGTACACTTACTCCTTCATGCCATGATTGAAAGGTATCATCTTGTAGTGGTTAAAATCCGTTATTGAACCTGACCACACAGCTTCAAATTGAATCTCAAATATCAGTGTCTTACTTAGCCATTATGTGCCTTAGTTTCCTTGAGTAAAATGGGGATCATACAATGCCCACTTCATAGGAGGGTTGTGAAGGATGCATCAAAATGTTTAAAATACTTAGAAAGGTGCGTGGTACTTTTAGCAGAGAAAAAGTTTTTAATTTTGGTGAAGTCCAACTATAAAATTTTCCTTTATGCTTTTGATGGCATAGCTAAGAAATCTTTGTTTAATCCAAGGTCACAGAAATGTTCTATATTTTTTTCTAGAAATTTAATAGTTTGATTTTGCATTGAGTTCTCTGCTCTGTTTTGAATTAGTGTCATATAATGGATTGAGATGTAGATCAAAGTGGGTCTTTTTTTAACCATACATGGATTCCAATTGTTACACCACCATTTGTTAAAATGGCTATCTTTTTCTATTCAGTTTCACCTTTGTCAAAAATTGACTGTATTTGTGTAGGTCTATTTCTGGATTTTCTTTTCTGCTCCATTGATTTGTGTATCTTTGATCTAATTTTAGCTCAGAGTTTGGCAAATTTCCTATAAAGGGCAAACTGTTTCTGTAAAGGGCAAAATTTTAGGCTTTGCATGTCAACAGGCAAAATTGAAGATCTCATATAGATACTTGTTATATAAGAGACAAAACAAGTTTTACAGAATTTTTATTAATGAAATTTAATATAATAGGGAGGGGTGAGAATGAGATAGAGGAGGTCAATGGGAGGGAAATAATACATACTTTCAATAATAAAGATAAATTTTTAAAATTCAATATAATAATTAAGTACAATTTTTTTGGTAATATATATCTACTAGTGAAAAAAATGGAGTTTTTTTTTATGAAACAACATATTTGTTAGGTGAGGTTCAAAGTTTTCCCTATCATCAAAATTGATATTGCAAATATTGTAAATATTCAACTCGTAATGCTGATCTGTAATGAGATTTTGTGTATTTCACTTTGAAGATATGATATTGATTGGATATATTTATGGCTTGAAAAGCACTGACAGAATTCTGTTACATTCTTCTCTTTTATTTTTGCCTTTTAATAAGTCATTACATTACAAATTATCACATCCAATTGAAGGTTATTTGGAGGCTCTTAATTGACCAATTAAATGGATTTTGAAATATGAAAATTTTCTTTGCACTTAAATCAAGGTCTGAAAAAAATAAATAATGCTGGAAAAATAGTTTGAGCTTAGAATATACATCTGCTGCAAATTTGTGTGGAAATGAAGATTTTTTTCTCCTTGTTTTATCTTTTGACATCATGGGAGGTGCTTAATGCAGCTTGCTTTGAGTTTTAAACAATATTGTTTGTCTTCAAAATGACTGTACCACCATATGTTTCACATGTAAGCACTGTAAAAGCTAACTTCAAAAGCTGTTCAATCTTTAGTAATAGTGGTTATGGGGAGTTCTTTCATCTATTAAAACTTGTCAAAATCATTCTTAGTTTATAGGCTATAAAAATTGGGTAATGGATTTGGCCCAGGGGTCAGTTTGCCTGCTGATGCTTCAGCAATACCATATTGTCTTGATTAGTGTAGTTTTAGGAACTCTTGAAATGAGGTAATAGGAATCCTCCAGTTTGGTTCCTTTTACAAAATGATTTCGACTATTCCAGTTCCTTTGCCATTTCATATGGATTTTAGAGTCAGCTTGTTGATACCTACAAAATATATTACAGAGCTTCCAGCCAAGATGGCAGAGTAGGTAAATGCTGTGCTCACCTCCTCCCATGACCACATCCAAGTTACAACTACATTATAGAGCAGCCATCAGTGAGAACCACCTGAGGAGTAGCTGAACAGAAGTGTTATAACTAAGAATATAAGAAGCCAAGATAAGACTGGAAGAAGAGGAGGGGACATGGATTGGTCAGATCCTACACACAGGTTTGGTGAATAAGGATCAGGGGGGAACATCTTGGCTGTGGCAGTGCCCCCTGAAGAGTGAGGGTTCCTAGCCCCCCCCCCCCAAATTCCCAGTCTGGGAAGAGGAGTTCTCATAATACTGTATCTGGCTGTGAGAACAAGAAATCTGAGTGAAACAAAGGGCTGATGGAGTCCCACACATTCCCCTTGAGAGGCTTACATAGAAACTCACTTGCTCACAAACTTGTTCTCTGTAAATTCCAGGGAAGGGGCAGCAGCTTGAAAGCACCTCGAACATACAGGGAGGAACTAGATTGATTAGCTTCAGGGCAAGGGCTGGAGGGGCAGGGGTCAGGACAGTTCTCCCAGGGGATGGAAATCCTGGCAGGTGCCATTGTTCCTTTGTTGACCCCTCTCTTCACCCCACTTGCATCTGCAGACAGACATCAAATATGAGTTCTCCATTGACCTGAATAATACAGTTGGGCTGACCCTGGTGGTTCCCTGAGATCCTGCCTGAACCAACTCATAGTGGCTTTTCCATATGAGCAGTCTGCCTCGGCTCAAGCTGCAGACAGTTTTTAAAAATATATATTTCTATTGATTTCAGAGGAAGGGAGAGGGAGATAGAAACATCAATGATGAGAGAGAATTATTGATCAGCTGCCTCCTGCACGCCCCCTACTGGGGATGGAGTCCACAACCCGGGCATGTGCCCTTGACTAAAATCAAACCCAGGACCCTTCAGGCCGCAGGCCAACATTCTATCCACTGAGAAAAATGAGCTAGGGTATCAAGCTGCAGACTTTCCAAAAATCTCTCAAAAGTACATAAACCCCAAACAAGCAGCACTGGCCTTGGTGTGCTCTCTACCTCTTGCTAAGCAGTCCAAAGCTCAGTACAAGTGGCAACTGGTCTCAACTTGCATTGTAGATTTCATCAGGTGGCACCAAACCTGGCATAACCTGTGGTCAGTGTTGGCTTGGAGCACAGCTATATAGCTAAGTGACCACAAGCTTCGCACAAAGGCGTCTGGCTTCAGCTTGCATCATGGTGACCACCAAAGGCTTCCAAGCCAAGTACTAGTGGTAGCTGTCCTCAGTTCATAGCATAGCCTCTCCCAAGCACCTGAAGCCCAACACAAGTGGCAACCAATCACAAATCACTTTGTAGCTCCTACCAGTCACAAACGGTGATTGACCTGGGCCTCCACCAGGATCCCTCCCAGAGGCTTCAGAACCAATGCATCTGGTGGCCAGATTCAAACCACACGAGAGCACCACCCAACCAGCTCCACAAATGACACACCTGAAGGGTAGACTTGTCTGATCAGCTCCTGCTCAACAGCTTGGCTGCTGTAGTCACAGCCAGCCCTGACAGTCAGTCAGCCTGACAGTCAATCCTACCAACTGACATGCCAACAGTTACTAAGGCTCAACTACAATAGAAGGGTACACACAACCCACACAAAGGACACTCTTGGAATACAGTGGTACCTTGAGATACGAGTGCCCTAACATATGAGATTTTTGAGATATGAGCCATCCAGCAAGCAATTTTTGCTTTGAAATATGAGCAACATTTGAGATAGGAGTAATCGTGCGGATCGGCTGGCTGCACACGACCCACCAGTTTACCGAGACTCGAGCGTCTCATAGTTTCCCACGCCTCAAGGTTACGGAACGAATTAAACTCGTATCTCAAGGTACCACTATACCTGGGTCAGGTGATCAAGGAGACTGCACCAATGGGCCTCTCTACTATATAAGACAACTCGACCAAGACTGAGAGACAATAACAGGTCTACCTAATACATAAAAACAAACACTCAGCATCAGATAAAATGAGGAGCTAAAGGAACATGTCCCAAATGAAAGAACATAGCAAAACTTGAGAAAAAGAACTACACAAAATAGAAACAAGCAATCTACCACATACAGAGTTTAAAATACTGATTATAAAGATGCTCAAATAGATGAAACAATGAGAATTTTACCAGAAAGATAGAAAAAGAACCAGTCAGAAGTGAAGAATATAATAACTGAAATAAAGAATATATTAGAAGGCATCAATAGAAGAATTGATGAAGCAGAGGATAAAATCAATAATATGGAAGACAAGGTAGGAGAGAACACCCAATTGGAACAGCAAAAAGAAAAAATGAGGTTAGTTTAAGAGACCTCTGGGACAGCACTAGAGTATCAACATTCAACATTCTTTTTTAAATATATATATATATTTTAATTGATTTCAGAGAGGAAAGGATAGGGAAAGAGAGGTAGAAATGTCTGTGATGAAAGAGAATCCTTGATCAGCAGCATGCCCCACACTGGAATTGAGCCCACAAACCCAGGCAATTGTCCAGACCAGGAATTAAACCATGATCTCCTGGTTCATAGTTTGACACTCAACCGCTGAGTCACACTAGCTGGCATAGAATAACACAGAAATTTGAATTCACTTAGAATATATATATATATATAATTTCAGAGAGAGAGAGAAATGATGAGTGAGAATCATTGGCTGCCTTCTGCCCAACCCACACACTAGGGATCGAGCCTGAAACCCAGGCACATGCCTTGACTGGAATCAAACCCTGACTCCTGATTCAACCACTGAGCCACCAGCTAGGCATAACACAGAAATTTGAGGAAATATTCTTCCAGCATTAAACAAGTATTATTCAATTCAACAAAAATGTTGCTCACCTCATGGACAAATGAAGTTCTGACATCGATCTCTGTTGTTTCACTTTTATCTCAATTATTGTTCATTAAAATATCAACCAACATCCTCGTAGAACTATACTTAGAGAGCTAGCTGTTAAACCAGCTAACACACCACTGCCTCCAGCCCACAACCATGGGAGGGCGCCACCCTGGTAGTACTTGGAGCCTTCTGCCCTAGTCAAGCCTTCAGAGGAAAACAGCCCTGGCCAATAGCGCCAATGCAGCCTGGAGAGAGACCTTGAGAAAGAACCAGTCAACCAAACCTCCCAAATTCCTGGACCACAGAAACTATGTAAGATAATAAATGTTTAGTGTTGTTTTATGCTGCTAAATTTTGGAATAGTAGCAGTAATAGATAACAAACACATCATCTTTGACAGAACTGTACTGAATGGAAAAATGACTCAAAATTGACTGGATTATTTTGTTGTGACAAATTCCCAAAAGTAGAATAACTGACCCAATGACTATGAATAAAAATAATTGTACTGTGTTTACACTTGGTATCTCTTTAGACTACTCTTCAGAATCTTTCCAATTTTTCCCTTCTTTTACTTTGTCACCAAGTGTCAGTCAAATGATTGGGTCAAAGAATTTTAATGTGAAACCAATTTTGAACAAAATAAAAATGGTAGACAATTATGAGAGAATACAATTGGACATGAGCCAGGGACTATTTAATTTCCCATCAGCTCCTATCTGTGACCATGTTAATAGTATATGTCTCTCTTTAAAAAACTGTAACTCAGTAGAAACTAAGATGGCAGCATAGGTGGATACCAAAATGGCTGCCTTGCTCAACAATTTCAAAACTACAACTAAAAGACAGAACGAACATCATCCAGAACCACAGGAAAGCTGGCTGAGCAGAAATTCTACAACTACAGTGGTACCTCGAGATACGAGTTTAATTCGTTCCATAACCTTGAGGTGTGGGAAACTATGAGACACTCGAGTCTTGGAAAACTGGTGGGTCATGTGCAGCTGGCCGAAGCCTCACGATTACTCCTATCTCAAATGTTGCTCGTATTTCAAAGCAAAAATCGCTTGCTGGATGGCTCATATCTCAAAAATCTCATATGTTAGGGCACTCGTATCTCGAGGTACCACTGTAGAAGGAAAGAGAGGGGCTCATGGAGACTCAGAAGAGTGCAAAAAGCTGAGGTACGGAGAAACGCATATGGAAAGAATGAGCAGCAGAGGGCCTGGCTGGTTTCCTCTAGCAGGAGGGAGACAGAAACTCCCAATTGCAATGAACCTCAGATCCAACTGCACTGAACCCCAGTTCTGGGCAAGACTCATATGGGGGGAAAAGGGAGAACTGCACAGAAATTTAGGGGAGTCGCAAAAGAACAGAGGCCTGGTGGCGCGCACGGCACTAAGCAGAGGACAAACTGCTGATTGTGCCGCTGGCTTTCGTGAGTGGGCGGGAGACAGACCCTCCCAACTGTGCCACTTCTGACTCCACTAAGCCCCTGTTTTGGGTAAAACCCTGGGGATCTAGACTCGTGTGGTCCTGGAGCGCAGGGGAGCCAGAAAGGTAGCAGTCTAGAGGCACTGCGGGCGCGCTCACACAAGGACTGCTCCAGCAATTACCCAGTCATGTGAGACTCAGGGGCCGTGGAGGGCAGGGCTGACTGGTAGGCAAGGCAGTCCCTTAAGCCCTGAGACTCCACCCATTCCAAGCTCAACGGAGAGGCTTCTGCGGTTTTGCAAGTCTGGTATCATAAGGCTGAATCCAACACAGAAGTTCTGCCAGCATAGTGAAAATGCCGAGACAAGGGAAGGGATCACAAACAAAAGAAATGGAGGGCGGAGACCCGTTTGGCTCAGTGGATAGAGCATCGGCCTTCGGACTGAAAGGTCCCGGGTTCAATTCCAGTTGGGGGCATGTACCTTGCATTCGGGCACATCTCCAGTGTGGGGTGTGCAGGAGGCGGCTGATCGATGTCTCTCTTTCATCGATGTTTCTGACTTTCTATCCCTCTCTCTTGCTCTCTGTGAAAAATCAATAAAATATATTTAAAAAAAAAGAAATGGAGGGGAAAAAATGACTGGATATAGAGTTTAAAACCACGCTTTTCAAGAATATGCTAGAAAAGCTGGATAAAGTTAGCGAGAGCCAAGAGGAGATGAAAAAGGACCAACTAGAGATGCAAAAGATCCAACTAGAGATGGAAAAGGTCCAACTAGAAATGAAAAAGGACCAACTAGAAATTAAACATATACTGACTAAAATAAAAAATATTATACAGAGTCCTAACAGCATACTAGAGAAAGGTAAGAATCAAGTCAAAAATTTGAAATATAAAGAAGCAGAAAACATTCAATTGGAAAAACAAGAAGAGAAAAGAATCCAAAAATGTGAAGATAATGTAAGGAGCCTCTGGGACAGGCTCAAGCATACCAACATCAGAATTGTGGGGGTGCCAGAAGAAGAGAGAAAGCAAGATACTGAAAACCTATTTAAAGAAACAATGACTGAAAACTTCCCACATCTGGTAAAAGAAATAGACTTACAAGTCCAGGAAGCACACAGAACCCCACATAAAAGGAATCCAAAGAGGACCACACCAAGACACATTGTAATTAAAATACCAAGAGCAAAAGACAAAGAAAGAATATTAAAAGCAGCAAGAGAAAAACAGTTCATTACCTACAAGGGAGCACCCATATGACTGTCAGCTGATTTCTCAACAGGAACGATGCAGGCCAGACAGGAGTGGCAAGAAATATTCAACGTGATGAATAGCAAGAACCTACAACCAAGAATAATCTATCCAGCAAAGCTATCATTCAGAATTGAAGGGCAGATAAAGAGCTTCAGAGATAAGAAAAAGCTAAAGGAGTTAATCAACTCCAAACCAGTATTATATGAAATGCTGAAAGGTACTCTTTTAGAAGAGAAAAAAGAAAAAAGTAAAAGCCAAAAAATTTTGAACAACAAATACATATCTATCAACAAGTGGATCTAAAAATTAAGTGTATTAAAAATTTCATCAACAGAATAAACTGGTGAATATAATAGAATCAGGAGCACAGAAAGGGAGTGGACTGATAATTCTCAGGGGAAAAGGGGGGAGGGGTGTACAGGGAGAGACTAGACAAAAATCATACACCTATGGATGAGGTCAACGGGAGGGAGGTAAGGGCAGAGGGAAGGGTGGGAGCTGGGTGGAGGGGTGCTATGGAGGGGAAAAAAAGAGAAACAAATGTAATAATCTGAATAATAAAGATTTAATTTAAAAAATAAATAAATAGAGGGGAAAAAATGAAAAAAAGGATATTAATCCTGGACAGAAAGGGGGGTATGACATTGTATAAAAATGTACATCATGATATACTACTTGGCTCAGGTGTGAATAAATTTTTCTTAGTCATAATAATGTTGAAACTGACCATTGAATAAACCAAATTGGTGATATAACTCTAGAAGGGAGAGAGAAAAGGGAGGGGAGGGGAAACCATAGGGGTAGCAATAGTCATGGAGAACAAAATCCTTGCTTCCATGAAAGGCTGTCACTAGATAAATGTGCTATATAACTAGCAATCTGGAGAAACACCAGCTAAAATATTAGAAAGTGGTTGCCTCTGGTGAGCCGGCACTGGCATGCTGAAGAGTAAGCTATGGCACTACAATTTCTCATTATAAATCTTGTATAATTATTTGATGTTTAACATTATGTAATTGTGTTTTGTAATAAAGGAGTCAAGTGTAGAACATGATGTAGTAAAATGGTAACCAAAAAGGAAACATCCTAATATACATCCTAATATAGTACTCTAACTCACCAAGCTTTGGTTTCTTTATATAACAATGATAATTAAAAAAAAAAGATATACAGTTCAGTTAAAAAATACTGGAGACACACAAATGAAAAGAATAATAAATAAATCACAAGGATTCCATGAGGGAATGCCTATTAAGGGATTTGCTCAGGTAGCACTCAGTGAGTCTTCAGTCAGTGGTATGATGATCATTATTGTTGTTGCTATGATTGAACGTCCCTGCCAGCACTAAAGATTCCAGAATGTCAGATGAGTCATGGCCCTGTGTGCTGGAAGTACAGTGATGAACATTATTATTACCAACCATGAATGAGCTTCTAGCCCAGAAGTCATATGGTTAAGTGACAATCGTTATAATGTGAATTGACAATAACGATGATGATTGAAGTGCTACATCACATAGATACATTTCAGCAATGGAGAGTCAGAGGAGGCTTCAGAGTAAGAGCCTGAGATATGAATAGAAATTGACCCAGAAGGGGAAGAACATTCCAAGCCTCAAGAAGGGCATTTATAGGCATGGGAAACACAAGTCCTTCAGCATGGCTAGACCTTAAAGACAGGAAGCTCAGTTTGGATAGCAATTGGGTGCTATAGGATATGTGCAGAAGTTTGGCTTTATCTCATGAGCAGAAGGACTCATTTGAATGTATTCAGTGTGGGGTGCAATATGATCAGCTGTGTCTTCTCACACACATACTGAAGGGGCTATAAAGAAGGCAAGGAGCTCCATTAGGGCCACATAATCAATGGAGGAGAGTAGACAGAGCTGAACGAAACTTAAAGACGTCTAGAGGAGGCTGTTTTGTTTTTGTTTTTATTGCTCCAGGTGAACTTTATTGAGGTCCCAGGGTCATGAGATTCAGGCAAGAGGCGGCCCTGCGGGCAAATGGAATCACTGGAATCGAGGGCGAGGCTATGTCAGGAGGAGCCCACTTTGGAATGTGGGTGAGGATTGATGATGAGACACCCAGGAGGAACAGGGGTTGGGGGGGGTGGGCCATGGCAAGTCCTCTCTGACCCACTAGGCCTGAGGTGAAGCTTGATAGATGTTCTGCTCACTTTTAGGTTCAGTGGAGGTATTTCTACTGAAAAAGGCAGAAGAGGAGCCTGAGAGCTTTGCTCAGAACGACCTAGTGGCAGTTTCCTTTGAAGACATGAGGAACCAAACCACAGTAATAATGCTGTTCAACAACCAGATGTACCATTCGCCTGCCCTGGCACTAGTACTGGTAGACAATGTTCTCTTCAAGCTGCTTTCTGGTGCCAGGGCTTCAGTGATGGTATTTAGCCACCCCCAACCTCTGTGAACCATAGAGACCTCCGAGAATATCCTGTGTAAGCATGTGCAACTTCTCTCTCCAGTTAAAGTTTTCCCACCTGCGGTGCTCCTCCCTTCATCACCCATTTCTTCCTTTGTTTAAATTATAAATTGTTATTTTGGAAGATGGATGCTGAGAGCAGTTCTACTTAAACTGCTACCTCTCTCCTCATGTACTGTCTTTTCCAGGGGTCCTAAAGGACTTACCAACTTTTTTTTCCGTGTAGCTTTCCTGTCTAGCTCTTTTTCCATCTTGGCAATCAAAAAGAGCTTCATCCAGTCCAGGCACATCCATTTCATCAGTGGACTTTAATATATTTTATTTATTTTTTACAGAGAGGAAGGGAGAGGGATAGAGAATTAGAAACATTGATGAGAGAGACATCAATCAGCTGCCTCCTGCACGCCCCCTACTGGGGATGTGCCCGCAACCAGGATACATGCCCTTGACTGGAATCGAACCTGGGACCTTTCAGTCTGCAGGCCGACGCACTATCTACTGAGCCAAACCAGTTTCGGCCATCAGTGGACTTTAGATGGCCACTTTCTAGTTCTGGGCTCTACTGTGGGACCTCATTTCCTTCCTCATTCCCATCTGCTGCCACCAGTGAGGGATGCATGATGCTGGGACTCTTTTGCTGCATGTCACAGGGAACTTGCTTTGAGGAACCTGCAAAGAACCAAAACCAGACTGAAATTCTATGCTGGCAGCTCAACCCCTGATTAGTGACTCAGAGTGTGAAAGTATCTTCATTGTTGACCTCCATAAAAGATAATTCCAGGAGAAACAAGATGTTAGCATAAGGTAAACACTTGTATGTGCTGCCTCTCACAACCACACCAAAACTACAACTAAAAGACAAAACGACTATCCCCCAGAACCATGGGAAGGCTGGCAGAGTGCAAGTTCTACAACTAGAAGGAAAGAAAAAAGTGCATTGAGACCTGGTAGGACATGCAGAGGCTCAGAAAGACAGAGGTACAGAGACACGCACGAATCAGGCTGGTGTGTGCTGTGTTTTTTTTTTCAATTGGAAGGAAGTTACAAGTTCCCAACTGCTCTGAACTCCAGTTTCTGGTGAGGATATGTGCAGGAGTTTGCTTTATCTCACACAGGGAGAAACTGGACTGTTGGCCATTGGGTTGGAAAGAGAGGGTAGCTGTCTCAAAGAGGTGTACACAGGAATCATTGTTTACTGCACTGGGGAATGAGATGCTGGACATGGAACAGAACGTAGAAACAAGGAGATGCAGAGAGGGCTGATTGGCAGCCAGCACTGTTTGCCTAGTGATTCCCTAAGACCCTGCCCCTCCCAATTTACAAACCCTCCAAGCTGTGTGCAGCAGCTTTTGCATATAAATGGCCTGCCCTCTGACAACTTAACCTAACAAATTGCAACAGGGTCAGACAACTCCAAAACTTCCAAACTCCAAGCAAAGAGGAGAAATTTGCAGATCTCGCTGTAGCTCCTGTTGAGTGGCCTCAGACAATAGCTGACTTGCACCTCCTTGGAGATCCAGGAACTGGTATACCTAGAGGTCAGTGTGAGATGACACCAAATTTCAACTCCTCACATACATAAGTGACACATTCAAGAGGCAGACTCAGCGAGCACCAAAGCCCCACTGACGCAAGTCCTACCCCATAGGGTTGTCTCCAGCATAGCAGTTCTTCCATTATAGACACAGCAGGTCCTCACAGCCAATTGGCCTGGAGGTCAATTCCTCCCACATACCAATAGCAATCAAAGCTTTACTACAACAAGACTATATACCCAGCCGACAAAGCATGTCCACCTCAGGTGATTGGGGAGGCAGAGCTACTGGGCCATAAAGGACAACTAGCACACAAAGATACTCCATCAACAGAGGGAAGCAACCAAAATGTGGAGACAAAGAAACATGTCATAAATAAAAAAATGGAGGAAAGCAAACTACTGGACATAGAGTTCAAAACCACATTTATAAGGTTACTCAAGAAACTTCTACAAACCACGAAGAAACTTAGTGAGACCTTTGAGAAACTTAGTGAGACCTTCAAGGATCTCAATGAGAATGCCAAAAAAATGGAAAAGGACCAGTCAGAAATTAAGTATACACTGTCTGAAATAAAAATTAATATACAGAAATCCAACAGCAGACTAGAGGACCCCAAGAATCAAACCAAAGATCTGAAATATGAAGAAGCAAAAAACACCCAACTAGAAAAACAAAAACAAAAAGAGTCCAAAAATGTGAAGATAGTGTAAGAAGTCTTTGGGACAACTTCAAGCATACCAACATTAGAATTATGAGGGTGCCAGAAAAAGAGAGAGAGCAAGATACTGAAAACCTATTTGAAGAAATAATGACTGAAAACTTTCCCTACCTGGTGAAAGAAATGGATTTACAGGAAGTGCAGAGAACCCCAAATAAAAGGAATCCTAAGAGGATTACACCAAGACACATCATAATTAAAATGCCAAGGGCAAAAGACAAAAAGGGAATCTTGAAAGCAGCAAGAGAAAAACAGTTACTTACCTACCAGGGAGTACCCATACAACTGTCAGCTGATTTCTCAACAGAAACCACGCAGGCCAGATGGGAGTGGCAAGAAATATTCTATGTGATGAATAGCAAGAACCTACAACCAAGATTACTCTACCCAGCAAATCTATCATTCAGAATTGAAGGTCAGATAAAGAGCTTCACAGATAAGAAAAGGCTAAAGGAGTTCATCACCACCAAACCAGTATTATATGAAATGCTAAAGGGTTTTCTTTAAGAAGAGGAAAAGAAGAAAAAGGTAAAGATAAAAATTATGAACAACAAAGTGATAACAAATACATACCTATCAACAAATGAATCTAAAAATTAAGTGAGCCGAGACCGGTTTGGCTTGCGGACTGAAAGGTCCCAGGTTCGATTCCGGTCGGTCTGGGCATGTACCTTGCTTGTGGGCACATCTCCACTGTGGGGCATGCAGGAGGCAGCTGATCTATGTCTCTCTCATCGATGTTTCTGACTTTCTATCTCTCTCCTTTCCTCTCTGTAAAAAATCAATAAAATATAAAAAATAAAAATCAAGTGAATAAAAAATCTGATGAACAGAATCAAGTGGTGAATATAATAGAATCAGGGGCTTAGAAAGGGAATGGACTGGCAATTCTCGGGGGAAGGAGGTATGAGAGGTGCGGGAAGAGATTGGACAAAAATCTTACACCTATGGATGAGGACAGTGGTGGGGAGTAAAAGCATGGGGTGGGGTGGGGGAAATCAGGTGGAGGGGAACTATGGCGGGAGGGGGAGAGAAACATCTGTAATAAACTGAACAATAAAGATTTATTTTTTAAAAAAGATAATTCCAGAAACAGCTCCCTAGGGCATTGAGGAGAGCAAGTACTTATGACAGAATTATGATGGCTTCCTGGTCATTTGTGTAGAATAGACAGAATGATGGCTTTCTGGTCATTTGTGTAGAATAGACCAGTCCTCCTTTGTTCTGCCTATGTTCCTTGTAAACACCTATGAACCCTCGATTTTCAGTGTAGAGTCTCCTGTCTCTGCACTGTTGGGTGAAGGGAGTTGCCTGAGCTGTATTACTAACAACTCATCTTTAAAATTGAGATTATCGTGTTCTTTCTCATGTGCTTAGGATTGACTCTTGGTGAACTTTACAAATTCCACCCTGCCTTCCCTAAGGCGGTGTTTTTATACTGCAATGAAGAAGCTTTTACACACCAGGAAATCATCCTGGCTGTTACCTTGCTGCTCATGCTCTATGGCTGGTCTATCATCCTCTTTATCTGACCAACTTCTACTTTGACAATGGGGGTAGTGCTTGTATTAAGCTCATCATAACGTTCAGGGAGTGAGCATTGGACCGGTTATTCTTGTCTCAGTCACAAGTGAAAAAGGTGAGGACCATCATATCTACACATGACACAGAACTTTGATACTTCCTCCAGCAGCCACAGCTGTGTCTGCCAGAGCCCTAGACCAAACTGTTCTCAGCAGCTGTAGTCTGAAGAGCCCCAAACTGGCCATGTCCCAAACACACATCTGCAGGAGAATAGATGGACACAGTGGTTATACTTATCCAAGGGACTGTGCTCAGCAATAAAGAGGGAACAGCTGCTTACCACATGGCGCAGTGTGGCTGAATATCGCCACACGGTGTTGAGCAGAAGACAGCATACCCTGTGATCTGGGTGATCATCAGAAAGTCGGTTGCCTCAGAGTTGACTAAATAGAGACCTTAGGGAGCTTGCTGGTGTTATCCCAAAAAGAAAAGGCCAAAGTGAGAGGCAACAGGCATTTATTTGAGATAAAAGAATAGCTATTAGGAAGCACTGATTCAGGCAGAAGCCCAAATAGTGTTTCAATTATGAGACAAAGGTGATGGTTATTTATGAGAAAAGGAAGGGAACAATTACATTAATAGAAGGAAGGCATTTCTTTCACTTATTTTTTTTAAAGTTATTTATTAATTTTGGAGAGAAAGTGAGAGAAACATCAACTTGCTGTTCCACTCATATCTGCATTCACTGGTTGCTTCTTATATGTGCCCAGACCAGGGATCGAACGTGGCTTATCAGGACAACGCTCCATCAACTGAGTTACTCATCTAAGAAGGCATTTCTATTGGTGCAAATCGGTTAATTAAGTGATGTTAATTCTAAATAATATTTTTGGTTTTTTAGTCTGATAGTCATCAGCCCAGGAGTCATAATATCTGCTTTCTTGTTATCCTTGCAAATAGTTATTTGGGACAGAGTGTGGCTTTAGGCTCAGTCCAAAGATTATTTTGTCCTGTTTTAACATTCCAAAGGCTTGAGGCATAAGACATGCAAGGCAATTCCTCTGAGATAGCAGTTCTAATTCCATTTAAAGGGGCTCCATGTATTTGGGCTCCATGAATTTTTTTTTTTTTATACTAGGGTGATGGTAATGTTCTGTGTCTTTGTTACTGGATAGGTCTTGGCCTGGAGCGGGTCTGCCTTAGGCTTGTCTATAGTGAGTAGGTTGTTGACTTTGTGTAGGAAAGATGTCACAATTTTGACTCTGGTGATTTTGAAAGTATGCTTATTAAAGCTGGGGACAATGAAACAAAGGAAGGGTTTAAGGAGAAGAAGCAACAAGAGAGAGAAAGTCATAGAAAAAGGGGGTCTTGGAGACAAGTTCAGGAGGTTAGCCCGGGATGAGCTGTTGCTGCCCATTGCTCCCCTGGTTGCACGTCTCATGGGGACCCTTAGAAAAGAGCAGAGATACAAGATGTGAGTGTGTGTGCTCTATGGAGAGCTTGAAGTGGCTCCTTTGTCTTGAGGCTCTTTATCTTTCTTTGGCTGGTGGGAATCCTAGGGGAGGTCTCAGGGGAGGATTTTAACAGCATATTTCTTAGTTTTTCAGGTGTGTCCTTCTATATGTTGATTCATCAAAATATGCATATAGCCCTGCTCTGTGTTGCTCAATGGTTGGAGCATTGGCCCACACACCAAAGGGTCACAGGTTGGATTCCCAGTCAAGGGCACATACCTGAGCTTCAGGTTATACCTCACCCACAAGCTGGGGCACATGTGAGAGTCAACCAGTGGATGTGTTTCCCTCAAGACACACAGATGTTCCTCTCTCACAATCTCTCTCTCTCCCTCTTCTCAGCCCCCTCCCTTCCTTTCTTCCACTCTCTCTGAAAAGCAATGGAAAAAGTATCCTCAGGTGAGGATTAACCAAAAAAAACCCAAACCATAAAAAACACCGCAGCCAAAACCGGTTTGGCTCAGTGGATGGAGCGTGGGCCTGCGGACTGAGGGGTCCCAGGTTCGATTCTGGTCAAGGGCATGTACATTGGTTGCGGGCACATCCCCAGTGGGGGGCGTGCAGGAGGTGGCTGATCCATGTCTCTCTCTCATCAATGTTTCTAACTTTCTATCCCTCTCCCTTCCTCTCTGTGAAAAATCAATAAAATATATTAAAAAAAAAAAAACACCACATGTGTGGATTGAGAGGTCAGGGGTTATTTTCTGGTTAATTTCATTTTTAAAGACTGTCATAAAGAGCCTCATTGAAGAGGGACCTGGCCTGAGGTCGTTCTGTTCCAGGACAGTCTGGAATGTGTATACCATTTCTTCCTAAGTGTCCTTAGTTAGGGAAAATAAAATCCTTTGATTTATTAGCTGGCTATAAATTGCTAAAATTGTTTGGCCTTGTTTAATTATTTTGTCTCAATTTCCCTTATTCCAGTTGTCAAGGAATTTCCCTAGCTTCTTACTATCCTGCCACATCATTTTTTGTTTAATCTTCACCCGAAGATATTTTTCCATTGATTTTTTTAGAGATAGTGGAAGAAAGAGGGAAAGACTGAGAGAAATATCATTGAGAAAGGAAGACATTGATTGGCTGACCAGGGCCCAGGCCAGAGAGAAGCCTGAAATCAAGGTACGTGCCCAGGACTGGAATCAAACCCAAGATCCTTTGGTCCACAGGCCTATGCTCTATGCACAGAGCCAAACCGGCTAGGGCTATCCTGCCACATCTTGATTGAAGTGTTGGTTTCACAGTTGTAAATATTTGTCAAAATTCATCCGATTGTCCACTCATGGTCATGCATTTCTCTGAAATAAATTATTTCAGTTTCAAAAAGGGTAAAGAGTAAATAAATAAGCCAAGTTTGAGAGAATGCTGCTTGGTGAGTGTTTAAAAAAAAACTGAAGCCTGGCAGGCGTGGCTCAGTGGTTAAGCTTCAACCTGTGAACCAGGAGGTCACGATTCGATGCCCAGTCAGGGTACATGCCTCGATTGCCTGCTCAATCTCAAGTAGAAGGCTGTGTAGAAGGCAGCTGATCAATGATTCTCTCTCATCACTGATGTTCCTCTCTCCCTCTCCCTTCCTCTATGAAATCAATCAATTTTAAAAAGTCTTAAAAAAAGAAAGTGAAGAGGGGCCATCATTCACAGCACATACCTTAAGGTGAACATTTTCTTGTTTCTGTCACTAAGTCTCTCTAGGTCAGAGTTGGATAAACATATTTTACCTCTGTAATGCTTTTTTTTTGTTTACTGGTCACCTCCTTTAAATTGATGTTTGGGTTTTGTTGTTGCTGGTATTTTTTGTTTTGTTTTGTTTTGTTTACTTAAAAATATGTGAATCGCTTCCTCTGCTTTCCTCTTGTGAGCCATTATATCTCTTAAAGAGCGGTACATGTATGTATTCTTATCTCTTTTGAATTTACCCCAGAGTTTTGTGGTGCCCTTTCTAGTTCTCATACACATGTGAAATTTTAAAGGCGGAATGATTTTCATCTGAGAGGATCAAAAAAAGCCATAGCGTTTTGAATTTGTAATTGAAATAGAACAAAAAGCAATCTACGGGCAGATGAAAGGAGATTAACAAAGTCATGTTTAGGGGAACATGATGAAATTCGTGCAATGGTAGAGTCCCTAGTGGCTGCTGGCTGCCAGCAGGGGCCTCCCTCCCTGGCCGGCCCCATCCCCTGATCAAACTCCCAGAGGAACTACTGGCTGAGGGGACAATTTGCATACTATGCTTTTATTATGTAGGATTACCAAGGTAGTGGGCACTTGACTCTAGACATCTCTCGGGTCCCTTGCCCTTTCTGGGATCCATTTCTTTTTAGATTGCTTCATGCTATTTCTTCTCTTCCCTCCTATGCAGTAGTAATAAGGACCAAGGCCCTTCTGCTGAGCAGGAGGCACCTTTCAAGTTAAAAACTAGGTGGAAAGTGGGTGGGTCTTACAGGATGGATGTTGAGATAGGCAAGAAGCTGCACCTCTGGTCTGCAGAAAAGCATGGCAATGCCTTCTGGGCTCATCCTTACTTCCTGAGAAAAGAAAGTAGAGGCTGAACCTTGCCCGACAGACCTCATTAGCATGCTGCTCACTATGGCAGTAGACATAGAATCAAAAAAAGAAAGCTAGCCTTAGCCGGTTTGGGTCAGTGGATAGAGCACCGGCCTGCAGACCAAAGGGTCCGGGGTTAGATTCCTGTCAAGGGCATGTATCTTGATTGCAGGCTCTTCCCGGGCCCAGCCCTAGTCGGGCACGTGTGGGAGGCAACCAATCAATGTGTTTCTCTCACATTGATATTTCTGTCTTTTCCTCTCTCTTCCACTCTCTCTAAAAATCAATGAAAATTTGTCCTCTGGTAAGGATTTAAAAAAAAAAGACATAAAAGCTAAATCTGAGCTCTGAGTTCTCTTCTTTCTGAGATCCTACTAAAATTATAGCAAAGGAGAATGTCAAGGGGGGAAAAAACAGATATATGTACTAATACATGTAATACTTTAAACAATAAAAAAATAAAAATAAAAAATAAATAAAGTGATAGCAAAGGAAATAAAAATGTACGGATTTGTAATAAAGAAGCCTTTAGGAGAACCACAGACACTGCAACGAGGACCATCGCCTCCATGAGTGATCAGCAGCTGGACTGTGCCTTGGACTTAATAGGTACCTTCCCCCATAGCAAATCAAGAAAAACCTCAGAGACCTGATCGACCTGGTCCCCAGTCTATGTCTTCTGTTGACCAGCCACTGAAAATCGCCAGAGACAAGATGGTGGGAAAGGATTATTGTGTGACTGTAACAGAGACAAGGACTCCTATGGGTCATCATGGAGTATGGCCCTCCCTTGGAAGAAGGGGCCATGCCTTCTGTTCCGCTGAGGAAGCTAGAGGTGGAAGCCAACAATGCCTTTGACCAGTATGGAGACCTGGTATTTTGAAGGCGGCATCTCATCTGTCTACCTCTGGGATCTGGATCATGGCTTTGCTAGAGGGGTCCGCATAAAGAAGGCTGGAGATGGCTCAAAGACGGTCAAAGGCTCATCGATATTTCTAACTTTCTATCCCTCTCCCTACCTCTCTGCTTCATGCCAACCAGACATGCCATGCACTCATTAGATTCCTTCTTAGAAAATTTGTTTTCTGCTCGCTGCTATAATTTGTTAATTACATTTTTAAAAATATATATATTTTACTGATTTCTCACAGAGAGGTAGGGAGAGGGATAGAAAGTTAGAAACATCGATGAGAGACATCGATCAGCCACCTCCTGCACGCCCCCTACTGGGGATGTGCCCACAAACCAACGTACATGCCCTTGACCAGAATCGAACCTGGTCCACAGGCTGACGCTCTATTCACTGAGCCAAACCGGTTTTGGCTGTTAATTACATTTTTATTGACCTATAGTGCACATAAAATTTACACTTTTAAAGTATACAATTTAGTGGTATGTTTACAAAGTTGTGTAACTATTACCACTAGCGGATTCCAGCACATTTTTATGCCCCCCCTCCAAAAAAAAAGCCACTCTCAATTTCCTTCTTTCCCTAACCTTGGCAACCAATAATCTACTTTTGATCTCTATAGATTTGCCTATTCTGGACATTTCATAAAAGTGGACTCTCACAAGATATGGTCTTTTATGTCTGGCTTTTTCACATAGAATAATATTTTCAAGGTTCAACTATGTTGTAGCATGTGCCAGTACTTCATTCCTTTTTGTGGCTGAATAATATTCCATTGTGTAGATATATCACAACTTGTTTATCTGCTCATAAGTTGATGGACATTGGACTTGTTTTTACATTTTGCCTATTGTGAATAATGCTGCTATGAACACGCATGTGCAAGTTTTTGTGTGAACAAATAAGAAAAAGAGAGGAATTGCTGGGTAATGCAGTAATTCTGTGTTTAGCTTTTTGAGGAACCACCAAATTGTTTTTCAAAGTAGCTAAATCATTTTACATTTTAGCAATGATATATGAGGATTCCAATTTGTCCACATTCTCTCCAACACTATAAAAATTTTTAAATTATCATAAAATATAAATATACTATAAAGTTCCCCATTTTTTAATTTTTAAAAATATTTTTTTATTTATTTCAGAGAGAAGGAGAGAGGGAGAGAGAGATAGAAACATCAGTCATGAAAGAGAATCGTTGATAGGCTGCCTCCTGCATGCCCCACACTGGGGATGGAGTCTGAAACCCAGGCATGTGTCCTGACTGGGAATTGAAACATGACCTCCTGGTTCATGGATTAATACTCTGAGACATGCTAGCTGGCCCATTTTTACCATTCTTTTTATTTTATTTTTTTAATGTTTTTTATGTTATTTTATTATTATTTATTTATTTGTTTGTTTATTTTTATTTAAAAAATCTTTATTGTTCAGATTATTACAATTGTTCCTCTTTTTTCCCCCATAGCACCCCTCCACCAGGCTCCCACCCCACCCTCTGCCCTTATCTCCCCCTTCACTGTCCTCATCCATAGGTGTATGATTTTTGTCCAGTCTCTTCCTGCACCCCCTCACCTCTTTCCCCCTGAGAATTGTCAGTCCACTCCGTTTCTATGCCTCTATTTCTATTGTATTGACCAGTTTATTCTGTTCATCAGATTTTTAATTCACTTGATTTTTATTTATTTTATTTTTTAATATATTTTATTGATTTTTTACAGAGAGAAAGGGAGAGGGATAGAGAGTTAGAAACATCTATCAGCCGCCTCCTGTACGCCCCCTACTAGGGATGTGCCCGCAACCAAGGTACATGCCCTTGATCGGAATCAAACATGGTGTTTCTTGGTGTGGTCCTCTTTGGATTCCTTTTATTTGGGGTTCTGTGTGCTTCCTAGACTTGGAAGTCTATTACTTTCACCAGATGGGGGAAGTTTTCAGTCATTATTTCTTCAAATAGTTTTCAGTATCTTGCTCTATCTCTTCTTCTGGCATCCCCATAATTCTTTTTTTTTAATGTTTTTTATTGATTTTTTACAGAGAGGAAAGGAGAGAGATAGAAAGTCAGAATTATTGATGAGAGAGAGACATCAATCAGTCGCTTCCTGCACGCTCTACAGTGGAGATGTGCCCGCAAGCAAGGTACATGCTCCCAACCGGAATTGAACCTGGGACCTTTCAGTCCGGAAGCCGACGCTCTATCCACTGAGCCAAACCGGTCTTGGCATCCCCATAGTTCTGATGTTGGTACACTTGAAGTTGTCCCAGAGGCTCCTTACACTACCTTCATATTTTTGGATTCTTTTTTTCTTTTTTCTTTTCCAGGGGAGTGTTTTCTGTTTCTTTGTATTTCAAATTTTTGACTTGATTCTTGCCTTCCTTTAGTCTGCTGTTAGGTCTCTGTATAATATTTTTTATCTTTTTTATTTTTTAAAATATATTTTTTATTGACTTTTTACACAGAGGAAGGGAGAGGAATAGAGTTAGAAACATCAATGAGAGAGAGAGACATCGATCAGCTGGCTCTTGCACAACTCCCACCCCTGGGGATGCGCCTGCAACCAAGGTACATGCCCCTGACCGGAATCGAACCCAGGACCCTTCAGACTGCAGACCGATTTTCCATCCACTGAGCCAAACCGGCTTCGCTGTATAATATTTTTTCAGTCAGTGTATGTTTAATTTCTAGTTTTTTTTTTTTTTTATCTCCTCTTGGGTCTCACTAAATTTATCCATCTTTTCTAGGAAATTCTTGAAAAACCTTATAACCATGGTTTTGAACTCTATATTCAGTCGTTTGTTTTCCTCCATATCCTTCATTTGTGATCTGTTCCTTTGTCTCCGCATTTTCGATATCCCAGGAGAACTTCTGTGTTGGAATCAGCCTTATGATACAAGACTTGCAAAACTGCAAAAGCCTCTCTGTTGAACTTGGGTGGGGTAGAGTCTCAGGGCTGAGCAGACAGCTTTGGCTTTCAGTCAGCCCAGCCTTACGAGGCCCCTGGGTCTCAAGTGTCTCTCAGTAATAGCTGCAGCCCTCTCTGTGCTCACATGCACGTGCGTGCCTCTAGACCTCTGCCTTTCCCTTGTGCTCCAGGACCTGTATGAGTCTGGGTCCCCAGGATCTTGCCTGAAACTGGGGTTCAGTGCAGTCAAAAGTGTAGTTCAGTGTAGTTGGAAGGCTCTGTCTCCTGCCCTAGAGAAAGCCAGCGGCACAATCAGCAGTCTGTCTTCTGCGCGCAGTGGTATGCACGCCCCCAGAGCCCTTTTCGTGACTCCCCTAAATTTCCATGCACTCTTCCCTTTTCATGATAGCCCAGACTCCCCCTGGACTTGTAAGTCTATTTCTTTCACCAAGTGAGGGAAGTTTTCAGTCATTATTTCTTCAAATAGGTTTTCAGTATCTTGCTCTCTCTCTTCTTCTGGCACCCCCATAATTTTGATGTTGGTACACTTGAAGTTGTCCCAGAGGCTCCTTCCACTATCTTCATATTTTTTTATTCTTTTTTCTTTTTGCTTTTCCAGTGGACTATTTTCTGTTTCTTTGTATTTCAAATTTTTTACTTGATTCTTGCCTTCCTCTAGTCAGCTGTTAGGTCTCTGTATAATATTTTTTATCTTTTTTATTTTTATTTTATTTTTTAATTAAATCTTTATTATTCAGATTATTACATTTGTTTCTCTGTTTTCCCCTCCATAGCATCCCTCCACCCAGCTCCCACCCCTCCTTCTGCCCTTAGCTCCCTCCCATTGATCTCATCCATAGGTGTATGATTTTTGTCCAGTCTCTCCCTGTATGCCCTTCACCCCTTTCCCCCTAAGAATTAACAGTCCACTCCCTTTCTGTGCTCCTGATTCTATTATATTCACCAGTTTATTCTGTTGATCAAATTTTTAATTCACTTAATTTTTAGATTCACTTGTTGATAG
>PVJN01028931.1:0-26826 GCA_004026805.1 Lasiurus borealis | reverse complement strand
AAATGCCATCCCCTGCCAGCCTGATCAATACCTAACTGCCCTCCCCTGTTGGCCTGGTCTCCCTAACTGTCCTTCCCTGCTGGCCCAATTGCCTCCAACTGCTCTCCCCTGCTTGCCTGTTCACCCCGAACTGCCCTCCCTTGCTGGCCTGATCACCCACAATTGCCCACCCCTGCTGGCCATCTTGTGGGGGCCATGTTGTTGTGGCCATCGTATGGTGGATATCTTGTGGTGGCCATCTTGTGACAACATGAGGGTCGCCATCTTGTGGTGACCATCTTATGATGACGCTGCATGAGGGAGTGATACCACCTAGGCCTTTATTATATAGGATTCTACTGACATTACGTTTTAGAAATCATCATGAAAATTCATCAGTCAGGATTAGTTTAAGGTACACTAAAATATGTTTCTGGGTTTGTAGTGTTGGTAATCAAACCCTGAACAGTATGAATTTCACCATAGCCTTCCTCTCTATGGTCTTCTTATCTTACCTGATTATTGCTTCAACTTTACTTAATGCTGATCAGTCACTCTACAGGGATATAAATATTGTTTCTTCAAGCTTTTCTATACTCATTATTGGGTAAATTACTGGTTAGTTACACCTTATATTATTTTTCCAATAATGACAGTGACACTGTGTAGAAGATAATCAGCAACATTTTGAATAAAAACATTAACTGGTGTCAAAACTGATTCATGGGCCTCTTGCACAGCTGTAGCCTTGTCACCATTAAGTACTTATTGAATGAGACATTTAAATATCTAGAACTTGAGAAGTATTTTGATTATTGATGGTAACACAAATTATAATCCTTGAATAGAAGGGAAAAATCATTTTAGAAGAAAATGGAAGGCATTAAATGGCATAGGCATTCATAGGTAGAACAGTATCTATAAATGTTTTATTCACTATTTTAAAGACAAAATTCTGACTAGAATAAAATTTTGGAGTTTTGAGCTACATACTTAGCATTCAGTAATTGTTCAGTAAATGTTTAAGGAATGACTAGGAAATGTACTCTAGATTAACAGGAAAACAAGATTACTCCTGGGAATTTCATTGAAATATTATGCTTATACCACCATTTTGCTTTTTTTTTTTAATTTTTAAAGAAATGGTAGGTTGCTTTTACAATTATGAGAACAATTTCCATGCATTGAGATTATGCATAGGTGCTACTTCTAGCCATTTGATGTTAAAATTTGTTTTGTTGTTACAATAGTTAAAATATATGCTAACATTTTTAAACTTTATATAAAAACAGTTTACTTCTCTGTGCCTCAGTTTATTTATTTGAAAAATAAAAGGCTTGAACAAGCTATCTTAGGGAAATTTTTCCAGTTTAAGAATTATGTGGCCTTCTAAATATCTTTTCTAGGCATGTATATCAAGAATCATACTTTTTCCCAGATGGTGTGGTTCAGTGGTTGAGCATCAACTTATTATCTAGAAAGGTCATGGTTCCACTCCCAGTCAGGGCACATACCAGGAAGTAACCTATCAGTGATTCTCGCTCCTCATTGATGTTTCTATCTCTCTCTCCCCGTCTCCCTTCCTCTCTGAAAAAAAAAAAAATCTTCAAAAAGAAATCACATTTTATTAGAACTCTTCATAATTGCTTAGGCTATAAAATTAAGTATAAGAGATGATAATTTTAAAATAAAATTTATTTTTACTTTCTTCATTCTTCCCATCTAGCTTCTTCATTTTAAATGTAAACACCATTCTTATCTGGACATAAAATGAGACCTTGATCTTCAATGAACTATTTCTCTTGATATTGATTCAGGTCCCAGGTGACATTTTTTTGACCCCCAATCTGGAGTCTATCTCTGTTATTCACTCACATTGAAAAATGGGTCCCCTTTTTCTCCCCTGAGAAAGTTATTCCTTAGAATTCAGAGTCAGAAGGGCCATCTCAGATTCAAGTTTAACAAAGTTACTGTAGAGAGCATAAAATCTCAGAGGGGAAATTGAATGGACAATTCAGTCCAAAGCATTTGAGCAGTGAAATCTCCTTTCAGAACCTGAACAAAGCAAAACACCACCCAATTTAGCAAGTTTTAAGACAGTGAAAGATGATTTTCAAGCTTTGCCATACATGCATCATTTAATTCACTTAGGCAGTATGGTAATTTTTAACTTTCCTTAAATTTAACTTGATCGTGAAACTTTTGTCTCTGTGAGTGAGATCCGGAATTAGAAGGAAGGATCAAGTTGTAGCACTTCCATAATTACCTACTTACCATAATTCTGTGTGGAGACTTCATACATGGGCAGTCTGTTTTCTATTCCGAATCTTGAGCCCCGGGCTTATTCCAGTGCAGACTCCTTTTACCCCAAGTTTCTGTAGAGGTAGCATTTTCTTCAATACAATAAAAATATTAGCCTCGTCCCAGAGATGAAAATAGTTTCTTTTGGAAGAGAGAGTCATTCTTAAGGCTTATCTGGAAGTACTACAAGCAGAGGAGCAGGGGGGAGGGAGACCCATCTCTTTGAACAGGGTCACCTCAGCCACAGCAGTGTCCTGTGTGTGAATGAGATTAGCTAATGAGCCAGTATCGTGGCCTGAGATGCTTTGGTGCCATTCTGAAGTTCAACCATTTCCCCCTCGTGTTTGTGAAATCCCATTATAGGCATTGCTGGCTGCTTTAGAGATAAGTGAAACCATTATAGGTGGAGGGAGAAAAGGCATTCATTTAAACCTAGAAGAATTTTAATGGGCGCCAGTGAGTGAAGGTGAACAGGAAGCCATACGTGTTTCCGATGGAAACGTGAAGGAGTTGGGGTTTCCCTTGTCTAAGGGACAGCAAGCAGTAACCGCACCCCGCTCTCGGCAGCTTGTCTGTAGGCATCATGAGCAGGTATGAAGCACCTAGAATGTTTTCATTAAAAGAAAGCCATGGGGAGGCAGTGGGAGAAGGTGAAAGAGAGAAAACTGTCATATTTTCAACAATAAAGATAAATTTAAAAATATATACATTTATCTGGTTCTGCTGAGTCCCAGAAAGTGTTAACTTTTTTTTTTTTCTGTTTTGGGTTTTAATTTCTACCCCCTCTCAGAAATTGGTTTTATTTGATGTAGCAAAGTCTTAAGTTTCTCAATCAAGAAAAAAATCTACACAAGTATGGGCGTCTGTGTGTGCACACATATCCACACACACACACACAATCATGGAGGAGTTCAGACAACAAATAGATGATGGAAGGGGGGATGGTCACCTTAGTTGATAAAATAATGTTTTTCTCTCCGAATTAAGTGGAATTCATTCCTTTAATGGATTCAAAACCAGTCTTCAATCATTTTAAATGAACAGGGTTTTTTTTTCCTAGCTAATATCAAATGAAATATGTTTTATAGTTTAAAATAAGTGGAAAGACACCAAAACTGATCATCACATAAAATATGAGCAAATGAGTGTATGTTAAGTGTATACATTTTTGGTTAGATCATTTGGTTATCTGGCTAAGGTTCTATCGGCTTAGTCTCTTAAAACCTTTTTCTTCCCAAATTATTCAGGCTATATTGTTCATCCTTTGAATGAGCTGTTAGCCTTCCATTTAAATAAAAATTCAAAACTATTTTATGGCCAAAGTTGGCTTTGAATACATTGCTAACGAATACATGGTGCCACCTGAAGAATGGCTCAAAACAAAAAAAAATCCTTCAGCACTCCCGGAAAAAGAAACAGCGTGATGCATCGAGTGGGCATAAGTTTTGTTCAGAAAGCCTGCAGATGTGACGGATACTTTTACACCACAAGGACTTGCTGGTTTGCGACAGTGAAGGAGAGGATTCTTTTACGACAGTTCTGCATTCCAAGGCTGGCTCTGACGCCCTTTCACAGTGTGGAATCTCAGACAACTTAATTCTAACTCTGTGAATATCAGCTCACCATCTGTAACATTGTGTTTTTGGTAAGGATGAGTGATAGACTTCCTATCCCAGCAAAATGCCTAGCACATAAATCCCCCGGATGATGAGGCCTGCAGTGAATTCTTTGTTACCCAGCGTCTATTAGCCAGGATTTTAGACAAATTGTGACTTCCTGCATAGTCATCAGGCACGGATAATTTATGCTTCTCTTGATGACCCTGAAATGCATTCTGAATAATTAGAGGAAGATTACATTATAATCAGTTTAGTTTCAGTGTAAAGTATATTTTAATTTATTCTCATTCTTCCAAAATTTTTAATCCTTCTGCATGTGGTAACAATTAACAAAAAACGATTTGATTAGCAGGAGCACTTCACTTCCTGGCTATCTGACTAATAAAGAGTTTATTGTATATTGTTGAACCCCAAATCCTGCCCTGCGGATAAACTGGGAATTCGCCGGATTAGGTTCACTTCACACTGGTATTATGTCCATTCTCAGAGCTGATGTGCTACCCTATTGCTGGTTGGAAATTCTAAAATTAATCTTTTATAAAAAAATATTACTGATTTCAAAGAGTAAGGGAGAGAAAGAGAGAGATAGGAACATCAATGATGAGAGAGAATCATTGATCGGCTGCCTCCTGCATGCTCCCCACTGGGGACTGAGCCCACAACCCAGGCATGTACCTTGGCCAGGAACCAAAATGTGACCTCCTGGTCCATGCTCAACCATTGAGCCCCGCTGGCTGGTCTAGAATTAATCTTTAAATATTCTTAGGCAATAGTCTTAGTCGACACAAGGTCATCTTTGCATATTCTTGATCTTAAGGTCATCATGCTCGCCATCCAATCTGATTTTGCTTTGAGGGGTAAATATGTCTTCTAGCTCATAAGGTTGTTTGTTCTGTTCCTATGGATTTCTAGAGATGGTCATCTCAACTGACATTAATAATCTGTCTAGAGGTATTATCAACCTTTATCTTTGTCCAGTTTTGTTTTAGACTTATGTTCACTGGGCGTTTTAGGCTATGTAACCTTATGGATGAAAGTTTATGTACTTTATTTAGCACTTTTGTGATTCTTCTTTTCATTTCCCAAAGTTTTTCTCCTTCTCTCTCTCCCCCATTAATGTCCTAGGATGCTTTAAGATATGGTTTAACAACTGACCTCTGTTAAAAATAATGTCTCTTCAAAAATTTATCAGCACTATTGTCCCTTTGTGACTTCAGTTAGTAGGTATGTTTTTTGGTGAGCAGATTGACTTCATTGGTTTAATTGATCACCATAGGACATAAAATTCATCAGTCCTTCTTTGTCTGGTTTCATTCTGCCTTCCCTTAAATCCTACTTGGCCCTAAATCCTTTCATTCCAACCCAATAGTCTTCTCTCCCATGATGTTTTTCACATGCCAGCTGACATCCCCAGGGGAGTGAGTGCAATGGTGGTGGCAGAAGGAAGCTGATTGTTTTTCCTTTAAAGCAGTGGTTCTCAACCTGTGGGTCATGACCCCTTTGGGGGTCGAACGACCCTTTCACAGACTATTGGAAAACACCTATTTCCCATGGTCTTAGGAACCAACAGACTGCTCCTCAGTGTAGCAAAATGTAGCAATGTAGTTTACTGTTGTCATATGAAGACTGTTGCCCATGCTACACCACGATTCAAGACAAAATTTCATTTACTTGTAATTAGAAATAAATATTTCACAATATATAATTACATATTGTTTTTGTGATTAATCTCTATGTTTTAATTATGTTCAATTATAACAATGAAAATACATCCTGCATATCAGATATTTACATTACAGTTCATAACAGTAGCAAAATTACAGTTAGGAAGTAGCAACGGAAATAATTTTATGGTTGGGGGTCATCACCACATGAGGAGCTGTCCTTAAAGGGTCGCGGCATTAGGCAGGTTGAGAACCACTGCTTTAAAGGGAGAGCAAGGCCAACGGGAAAATAGCTGGTAAAGACTGACTTTTTCTCTCCAAACACAGCAACACTTGACCCTGGTATGAAGGCAGGATTGGCTAGGTGTTCTGCTCAGTGTAGAGGTATTGGTGATGCCTGAGGCAGGGATGCTAGGTGAGGAGAGGGAACCTGGGTGTACAGTCAGGGAACCACAATTAGCATTCTACTCTACCCCTGTGATGGGCCTAAGACTTCATTTCCCAGGTGGCTATCCTCCAGTCAATAAAGGAAATTGCCTGATACTGCTATTGTCTATGATTTTACCCCAAAGTGATTTTTCTCATGTAGAGATATATTTTCTCCTGTAGAGATACACCTATTTAACTACTGCAAACATAGATGAGAATGGCCAATTGCAATATGTAATAGGCTTTTTAAACAAATATGACATTTTCGTAAATAACATCAGATCACCTGGCACCATGGATATATTTCTGTTAATATAAAATGTTAGAACTTAAGAACATTCACAAAATTGACATTAAAATATCTTGACTGGTTTTCTGTACCAATATGTTATTGGACACAGGGATTTCATACTGAATATTTGTGTTTGTCAGTAGTTGAAAGAATTTTATAGGATGTTTCTTATTTTTTTACTTGTTTATTTATTTTAATATGTTTAATTGGTTTTTAGGAACAGAAAAAATGAGAGAGAGTAACATTGATGTGAAAGTGAAAACATCAACCAGCTACCTCCTGCATGTCCCCTACTAGGGATCAAACTCAAAATCCTGGCATGTTTCCTGACTGGGAATCAAATCAGCATTTCTGTGCAACCAACCAGCCAGGGCTTTTATATTTTATTTTTAAAAGTTTTTATTGAGGTTTTATTATATTCATTTTAGGTGTACAACATAATGATTTGGTATTTGTACATACTGTGAAATGAACCCCGAAATAAGTGAAAGTTATTTTTTAACTTTTGACATGCTTTTGGCTGGATTCTCTTTTTATATGTAACTAGAGGCCCAGTGCATGAAATTAATGCATTGGGGGGAGAGTGGGAGTCCCACAGCCCACACTTCACACTCTCTCCAATCATGGACCCCTTGGGGATATCTGACTGCGTGATCCTGGGGATCAGGCCTAAACCAGCAGTCAAACATCCCTCTCACAGTCCTGGACTTCTGGCTCCTAATTGTTCACCTGCCTGCCTGCCTGATCAACCCAAATGCCACCCTTACCAGCCTGGTCGCCCCTAACTGCACCCCCCATGCCAGCCTGGTTGCTCCCAATTGTCCCCTCCCACTTGCCTTAGTTGCCCCTCACTGCCATCCCTGCCAGCCTAATTGCCCCCAACTACCCCTGCTCCTGGCCAAGTCGCCCCTAACTGCATCTCCCCACTGGCCTGGTCAACCCTAAATGCCCCCCTGCCAGCCTGGTTGCCCCTTACTGTCCCCCCCACCAGCCTACTCACCCCAACTTTGCCCCTCTACTGGCCTAGTTTCCCCCAACTGCCCCCCACACCTTGCCAGCCTGGTCGCCCCTCACTCCCCCCACCCCCAGTCTGGTCATCCCATGCAGTCTGCTGTTCTGTTGTTTGGTCATCCCTCACTAACCCTTTCTGCCAGCCTGGCTATAGGAAGCCATCTTGTGAGGGCATGATGGTCCATTTGCATATTACCTCTTTATTATATAGGCTTGTACTCTAAGTCATTTATTGCTTTCCTTTTATTTAAGAAAGATGTGTTTTAAAATATCTTTGTTTTATGTTTCTGTTTTAAAAAATCTTTTTTTTTTTTAGGAAAACACAAGCACTGTTAAATCTGTTATTTAGAAAAATGGTAAGGAGGACAGTTAAGAATTTCCAGTTTAAACTTGCTGAGAGTTATTAATTTTTACCAATTATTGAATATGGGCTATTTTAGTATATGAAGGTCCTTGGTAAAAATAAATATCCAGTAGTAAGCCACAAACAGGAGGGAAAAGGAGAATGCAAATAACTTGACCAACGATGTTGGCAAATTAGCTCATAGCTTCCTGGTTTCCAGGTTAAAAGGGGATCACCACTCATTACATTAGTAGTTTTCTAACTGTGCTCTGTGGAGCCTTGGGTTCCATGGAGGTATCTTTGGGGACACTGTTAGGTTGCATAGAGAGAAGGTGAGAAAGCAGGGCTCCAGGGCACCTCAATGTTTACTGGTTATATATATATATATTAGGAATCTATTAAAAAATATTTGTTTTCAAGGAAAACTCTGTTGCTCCAAAAACAATCTGGGAAGACACTGCATAATGGGGATCTCATTATCAGAAGGGGAGAAACACAGTAGCTCCTTTGGGGAAATGAGGTTTAACTTCCTTTCTCTTACTTAAGAAAGTTATCGCAACACATAGAAAATGTAGGGGTTCATATAATTGAGATCCAGATCTAATGAAGGTTAATATTTTGCCACATAAATTTTACATTTACAGAAGAAATAAAATACTAGTGATACAGGAGAAACCACACTGTACCCTTCTCAAATGTCCTTCCCTCACCTAGGATAACCATGACCCTGAAGTTGGCGAGTATCTACCTACCACTAGATAAAATTCTTGATACAAATGCATGTGCCCGTTACCAATTTGTATATTTATTGTGTATTTTTAAAAAATATATATTTTATTGAATTTTTAGAGAGGAAGGGAGAGAGACAGAGAGTTAGAAACATTGATGAGAGAGAGAGATCCATCAGCTCCCTCCTGCACATGTTCCCCTGGGGATGTGCCTGCAACCAAGGAATATGCTCTTGACTGGAATTGAACCTGGGACCTTTCAGTCCGCAGGCTAATGCTCTATCCACTGAGCCAAACCGGTTTTGGCTGTATTGTGTATTTTACTATTTATATAAGTGACGTTGAACTGTTCTCAACATACCTTTAGCTTTAAGTCACGCATTTTAATGGATCTCTGAAATTTTGATATAGGAGCAGACTCCACTTATTTATCCATCCTCCTGCTGTGGACATCGGGGGTCTGATGATGCCAATCTTTCCCCTTTTACCAATAGTGCTGCATTGAGTAACCTTGAGTAGCTCACATGGCTGAAAGGCATTTCATACATGAGAGTCCCTCAAGCTGCCCTACACCTAGCCCCATTTGCCTTTGTACCATTTATTATGAGGCTCCCATTTCTCAAACACTTCATACTTTTTGGAAATTGGTCACATTGACTAAAGAAATCTACAGTGACCTTATGTCAAGCATGTCCTCCGTGTGCAAGGTAAACCTGTGTAATCCTAAGCCTCAGTCCTTGATGAAGGGGATGTTAGTAGTTGTATGAACTAGTGGGCTTTTACAGGTTAGCAGCTGTAATCTAAGTAAAATAGGTGTGCTCAGTATTTACAGGCAGCTGGGGAAAACTGTACCTTCTTTAGAAACACGTTGTCAATGGAGAACACAAGAAAGATGTACAGTGGTACCTCGAGATACGAGTGCCCTAACATATGAGATTTTTGAGATACGAGCCGTCGAGCGAACAATTTTTGCTTTGAAATACGAGCAACATTTGAGGTAGGAGTCATCACATGGATCGGCCGGCTGCACACGACCCACCAGTTTACCACGACTCTAGCATCTCATAGTTTCCCACGCCTCAAGGTTACGGAACGAATTAAACTCGTATCTCGAGGTATCACTGTATAGGCATTTGTTTTCTCCGGATCACAGAGGACCAGTGGCAAGACCAAGAAGAGATGGAAGAAGATATCACCCACCCATTTCCCCTTTCCAGAATATTCTCCTCCAGCCCCTGTACGTACGTACACATACAGAGCAGATTTCTGCTGGGCTTCCTGTGCTAACTCAACAGCATGCTACCCGGAAGGACAACTTGTGCCCTTGCTCTGGGAAAGGAAGCTTGAATTGCATTGAGCCGGGGAACCACGCTGTGAACCCCCGACTGTAGCTGGTGCTGCAAGTACCAATACATAGAAATGCGTGCATCCACATTCCCTTGGTCCTCACTGTGTGGCTTTGCCTGGAGATAAAAACAACCCAGAGGCCAAGACCGGTTTGGCTCACTGGATAGAGCGTCGGCCTGCGGACTGAAAGCTCCCAGGTTCGATTCCGGTTGGAGGCATGTACCTTGCTTGCGGGCGCATCTCCACTGTGGGGCGTGCAGGAGGCAGCTGATCGATGTCTCTCTCTCATGGATGTTTCTGACTTTCTATCTCTCTCCCTTCCTCTCTGTGAAAAATCAATAAGATATATATTTTTAAAAAAACAAAAACAAAAAACAACCCAGAGACAGGCCGGCCAGTGCACCCTCTATTGTTTACAGTTTCAGAAGGGAGAAACCAGCCCTGCTTTGGAAATCTGGAAAGCATAATGTTTGCTTTGCAAAGCCCCTGTAATTAGATGTTGCACAAGGCAGTTTACCGGGGAACTCTCTAGGTGCCTCGAGTTTATTTTTTTCTTGACCCTGTCACATGCAACATTTTAATCAATGATTTGGGGGAAGAGTTGAAGGAATGGCTTGCCGGTTTGCAGATGACATCAAGCTCATTAGGAGAGAGCAAAACAATGCTGGCTGCTCCTCGGTGATGCTTGGTTCATTTTCAGCGAATAGGTCTTAGCATAAGTTTCACCTCCTCCTAGACGCTTTCTCTGATGATCTGATGAATAGATGGCCTCCATTTCTGATCAGTGTTTACCTTTTTTTTTTTAACCTGTATTTTCTAAAAACATATTTTTATTTATTTTAGAGGATGGAAGAGGGAGAGAGAGATAGAAACATCAATGATGAGAGAATCATGGATCAGCTGCCTCCTGCACGTCCCACATGGGGGATGGAGCCCACAACCCAGGCATGTGCCGGAACCAGAAATCAAACCATGACTTCCTGGTTTGTAGGTTAACACTCCACCACTGATCTGTTCTGGCTGGGCAAACCTGTATTTTTAACTTAGTTGTTTCCCTGTGTTTTGACTTGTTAACCCTTAGATGTTAACGTATATGTTTGACCTTAGTTGTTGACTCATTTCCTGACGCATCTGCATAGACTGTATCCTTGACAAAAGAAGGGACATGCCTCCCATCTGGGGACAGAGAACGCTCCTGCACATAATATGAAATTGCTGAACTTTTCTTACTGTTGTTGATTGAAAGGAAATCATGGGAATCATTGAAGAACATTAGATCAGGAAGTGACATGATCACATTCCTGGTTTAGAAATGAAACTTGGAAGGTCTCAAGACTAAGAAGCCATTGTGGAGCGTGTTCCATGGAGGAAAACATCTATGTATCGCCACTTTAAAACCTGCCTTGCTTGTACCAGGGCAGATCTCTCTATTATGGGACATAACACATCATTCTCTGTATCTGGAAGAAGGTTTCCCATTTGTGAAACCACTGAGTATTAATGAGAATCTGAACAATTTAATTTGTACTCAGAAAAGAATGCCGGGGATGAGCGCAAATAGGGAGAGCCCTCTTTATTGTAGTTTTTTTTTTTTTTTTTGGTTAAAATTGTTAAAGAGCTGTCAGGTAGGAGGCTAAAAAGACTCATTTTGGGCTGTCGGAGAGGGCGGAACTCGGGCCAGTGGGGGCTCATTACATGAAAGCAAGTTTCAGTTCCACAGAAGACAGCTTTCTAACCGTCAGTGGGCCCGAGTCAGGGAATGAGTGTCCTCAGGAGATCATTAGGGACCTGTCAATAGATGGCGTGGAAGCAGATGCCAGATGCCCATCTGTCAGGGACACTGGCGAGAATGCCCGCGCCTTGTGGGAGGGTCACTCGCCAGCAGAGGCACACACCTAATGTTCATGGAGTGCCCACTGTGATCTTGCTTCTGAGGCGAGGATACAGAGATATCCAGCACAGCTGCTATCTGCACACGATCAACTTCGAGACTTAAATTCTGTGGATCTCGGGGAGTTTTAGCCAAGGCTTTGATGTAATTCTTACCGATTCTACATGAAAGCCGGCTGAAGTTAGGAGGTCTCAAAACACTGCCAACCTACTGGCAATATTTAACCTCAGGCCGAGCAGGAAGAATAGAGCATAGAATACCACTCCCTGTTTAAGCTGTGACTTTGCTTTTTAACATTTTTTCCCCCTAACATTTTATAAATGTAAGGATACAACATGCTGATTTGGTACATTTCTATATTGTAACATGGTTGCCATTATAGTGATATTTAACTCCTATATGATATCTTATAATCATTTATTTTTAGATTTTGGGATAATTAGGATCTAGTGGCTTTGCTTTTATGACAATGGAGGATTAGAGCATATAGCAAGTTGGTATCTTTTCTCAGCTTCTCTTCTCTCCTGGTCTTGAAAATTAATGTGAATGCTGACCTCAGGGTGATGGGTGTTGTTGGTTTTATTTCATCAAACTCTGTTGAGCTAATTATTTTTTACTAGACTTAGACCTCTGTGATTCTCACGGATGACAAAAACATGAATTATAAAGTAGAGATTTTATGGAATTCTAGGGGCCCAGTGCACAAATTCTTGCACCTTGAAGGGACCTGTGGGGCACGAGGCTGTCTTGCCCATCCTCTCCACTTCCGCCCAGCCCCTCCAACTGTGGCCCCTGAACCCCTGTCCGCCAGCAGCCCTGCTTCCACCGCTGCTCCCACTCGCTGACAGAGCTGTTCCTGCTCAAACCCGCTGAAGGCGCAGAGCACTAGGGGCTGGCGCCAGCAGTGGGTGCAAACTGCAGCTGCTGCCCTGATCACCCCTCAGGAGCAGGGCGAGGTGGTGAAGCACTCAGGGATGATCAGGGTTGGCAACTGCTACTGGCACCTGCTGATAGTGCCAAACAATCCGGGCCAGCATCAGGCACCCGCAGCAGGTGCAAGCAAGGCGCTCTGGCAGTGGGTTGGAGTGGCATCCCCAGCCCTGGGAGTGGATACAAGCAGGGCCATCGCCTGCAGTGGGTGTAAGAGGTGGCTGCTTGACCCAATCTCCCCTAAGGAGCAGGGGGAGGTGGAGAAGCCCAGAGGGGGACTAGAGCCAGCAGCCACCACTTGCACCAGCTGATGGCATTCAGTGATCAGAGCCAGTGCCAGGCACCAGCAGTGGGTGCAGGAGGGGCTGGTGCCAGTAGCAGGTGCAAGTGCTGGGTGGGACCGAGGTGGTAGGAGCAGGAATTTGCAGTAACCACCAGAGTCTGGTCCCAAAGGCAGCGACTGGAACCAGCCTCACCTGCTCCACTATTCCACTGTGGCTGATGCCTGCCGTGTTCTGCATACACACCTTGGTGGTTGGTCAGCCCACGCCATAGGGACTGCTTGTTCAGTTGTTCTGCTGTCTGGTTTATTTGCGTATTAGCTTTTTCTTATATAGGATTAGTGGCCTGGTGTACAAAATTTGTGCATGGGGTGGGGGTGTCCTTCAGCCTGGCCTGCATCCTCTCTAATCTGGGACCCTTTGATGGATGTCTGACTGCCTGGAGTCAGACATCCCTCTTGCAATCCGGGACCACTGGTTCCTAACAACTCACCTGCCTTCCTTCCTGATTGCCCCTAACCACTCTGTCTGCCAGCCTGATCAACCCCAACTGTCCCCTCTTCCAGCCTGCTTGCCCCTAACTGCCCCCCCTCCTGCTGGCCTGATCACCCCTAACTGCCTCTGCCACCAAGGCTTTGTCCAGAAGGATGTCTGGAAGGTCTCTGGAAGGTCTCCTGGTCTAATCAGCATATTACTCTTTTATTAGTATAGAAAGAGGCCTGGTGCACAGGTGGGGACTGGCTGGTTTGCCCTGAAGGGAGTCCCGGCTCAATGTGGGGGTCCACCTGGGGGGCAAGGCTGGCTTGGGTGAGGGATTGGGGCAGTTGCAGGCCAGCCACACTCCCATTGGGGTGAGTCTCCCTGCTGGGGTGCATGGCTGGCCTGGGTGAGAGGCTGATGGCTGTTAGTAGGCTGACCATGCCTCCATTGGGGTGAGGGTCCTCGCTGGAGGGCGTGGCCATCCTGAGTGAGGGGCTGAGGGCTGCTTGGGGGCAGTTTTCAGGCTGGCCAAGCACAAAACTTTGTCTGGAAGGATGTCCATAAGGTCTCCATAAGGTCTCCTGGTCTAATTAACGTATTATTCTTTTATTAATACAGATAACTAAGCACACAATTCTTTAAAATCTTATCTCCTCCAATCAATCACAAAATGGTGTGGAATCCTCTTTCACTGTAGTAGAAGACATAAATAAATATCTTTTGTGGAAAAGTTTTTGGGATTAGATTGTGATATCAGATTATGAACACAATATTTTGGTCTTAATCCTCTGATGTATGTTGAAGACATGACCTTGGCTATCACAGGGATATGGCCTTTCTTTCACACACTTCTGAAACTGGTGTGGTAGAATCTCACTAATAAATGTAATATTTCTTATTTTTTAACATATTCTTATTTATTTCTGAGAGGAAGGGAGAGTAAGAGAGAGAGAGAAACATCAGTGATGAGAGGGAATCATTGATTGGCTGCCTCCTACACGTTGGATGTGAGCCTGCAACCCAGGCATGCACCCTTGACCAGAATTGAACCTACGACCCTTGGATCCATAGGTCAATGCTCTCTCCACTGAGCCAAACTCCACCTAGGGCAATATATGTAATATTTCTCATAGTCACTGATGTACATTGTATCACAATGACCTGAGGACTTAATGTGCTTCCTTAGGCTGCATAATATAACATTGGGAGCCACTTTGACCTTGAGTAGAATATAGCCCTGGACAGTAAATATTTGCTTTCATTATTATATGAGTAAAAACATAACATACTTGAGCAGTCTTTAAAAATATTCCTTGATCATATAGTCTGGGGACCAAGTCATTTCGTCTACTGCCTGAAGTCTTTTTGTGTGTGTCTACTTTCCATTTGTTGACCCTAAAATTAATCCGGTTTAAAATTATGTTGTCCAGATGCCGTTCCTATCCATCTGTGCAGAATAAGGAATATAGTACAAAGGTGGTGTGTGAGGGAGATCACTTTCCCAAGCCATTGCTTTGGAATCCTGAAGGGTGACCTGCCAGCAAGGCCTAAAGTGTTCCCTTAGGATGGCATGCAAGTACTTTAAAAGGATCTTAGCTGAAAAGCAGTACCTCTGGGAAATTATAAATATAAATGGAAGTTTGCACACTCTGACTGGGAAAGAAAACATTACCCCGACATTGCTTCTTTTTAGTACTCTATGTTTTACTCTAGATCAGAAGTTCTCAACCTGTGGGTTGCGACCCCTTTGGGGGTAGAACAACACTTTCACAGGGGTTGCCTAAGACCATTGGAAAACACAGATACGATTCATAACAGTTGCAAAATTACAGTTATGAAGTAGCAACAAAAATAATTTTATGGTTGGGGGTCACCACAACATGAAGAACTGTGTTAAAGGGTCCCGGCATTAGAAAGGTTGAGAACCACTGCTCTAGATAGAGCAAAGATTGGGAGCTTCTGATCTTGACTATATACATTGGGATAATCTGGTGAGATTGTAGAAACACTGGGGTCTACCTCGGTGATTATAATTTTTTCCAGCATTATTGAGAGATAATTGACATATAACATGGTGCAATTTTAAGGTATACAAGGTGATGTTTAGATAGATGTATATATTGTGAAATGATTGCTATAATAAGGCTAGTTAACACATAATTACCTTTTTTTTCTTTATTTTGGATCTACTCACTTAGCAACTTTCAGGCATATAATACAGTACTGTTAACTATAGAGGCCATGTTGCATGCTCAATTCCCAGAACTTACTCATCTAATAAGTGGAAATTTGTGCCTTTTGACCAACATCTCCCTATTTCCCCCACCCCCAGTCCCTGACAACCACCATTCTATTCTGTTTCTGTGTTTGGCTTTTTAAAAAGATTCACATGTAAGTGAAATCTTACAATATTTGTTTTCCTCTGGCTGACTTATTTCACTTAGCAGAATTCCCTCAAGTTTCCTCAATGTTGTTGCAAATGGCAGGATGTTCTGCTTCCTCATGGCTGGGTAATACTCCATTATATCTGTTTGTCATTATCTATCATCTTCCTATCTGTCTGCCTATCATCTATCAGCTCACATCTTCTGTATCCATTCACCCCTAGACAGACATTTAGGTTGTTTTCATATGTTGGCCATTGTGAATAATGCAGAAACAGATTCTAATTTAAATGTCTGGGCTGTGACCTGGGCTTTAGGGATTTCAAATATTCCCCAGAAGATCCTAAGGTACAGAAAAACCTGAGAATCACTGGTATAAGGGCTTTGATCTTCTAATATTAAAGAGCAATCTAAAACTTTTCTGTTATTATTTGTGGGGCATCATTTGCATAGAACGTAGACAGTCTGGATCTGAGAATTGAAGAAAAAAGACCTAGTTTCTAAGAGACGCATAAGGTCAGTGTCCTCACTGATGTTGAACAGTCATGAAATTGTGGAATCTTTTTGAAAGAAAAATGCTTCACGAAGAGTTTTATACAGGTGTGATGTTTTCAGAGCATTTCCAAAATGTGTTTCTATTGCCCTTGCGCATAAATAGTAATCAGTGTGTATCTACAATTCTCCTCCCCATCCTCCTTTATCCTGTTCTTCATTGTTGAATTAAGGGTTTGATCCATTTTCTTCTGGATGTCAGTGTGTGGAATAAAGTTTGTAGATAGATTGTGTTTCTTTGTAAGGGATGAAGCATCTACATGGAGCGTATGAGAATATCTATTTATTCTTGAGATACATAGCAGATGATACCTGTCTTTTCATGAATACAGACAGCCACTAGCTATTTGCAACAATAATTTTAGTAAGCTCAGGAAAACTTTGTGCTGTTATATATTTAATAATTAGTTCTGCTTCATCTCTACCATGGCTTCTAACTGAAATTCTAATTTTTACAGCTAGAGTATTGGCTTCTCTGAATCTGTTCTTTGTGTCTTTTATTAGTTTTTCTTATGGTTAAGCCTTCTTGCCTTTCTAAGGGGTTTGGGCAAATTTCTAGTCATTCTTGTCGGAAACCAAATATTGTTCTCACTAAATGGATGTAAACAGGAGACCAGAAGGCTGGTCAACCTTAACTGCTCTGAAAGGTCAGAGCTAATCACTCACTGTTTAGTTGAAACATTATTGGTTGAAGCAACCTCTATCTGTTTCTTTCATGTTAATTTCTGTTTTTGTTATTTCCTGCCTAAAGGCTAGGGGTGTGTCCCAAAGCCTTAATAAAAGGGAGAAAAAGGTCAGAGCAAGTGGCAGTCCTTTCCACTAAAGGAAGGCTCCCACCTGGCCCCCCAATATCACCAAATTAATGCTTTCTGGTCTCTCATTTTGTTTGCGTGTGGCCTCCTTTAGAACCGAACCCTGAACGGGGAACCCTGAACCACGTGGGACGTGGAAAGAGATTCCCACAGTTCTGTTTGACTAATTTGAGTTTCAGCTATACCTGATGATGTGATCTCTACCACTAGAGTGGTTTTCGATTCAGCAATTTATTTTCCCCATGTGTACTTTCCATGTGATCTCAAGACTGTATACTTTAGTTTAATAAATACAACAAATGTTCATATTTTTCAGGCAAAGGGACTGGAGTGGGGTGAAGAGATTGAGCAAAAAAGAAAGAAAGAGGAAAAACTCATGGACATGAACCACAATATGGTGACTGCTGGGTGGGGGGAGACTGAAGGGGGTAAATGGAGACTGGACTTGGGGTGAACACACAATACCGAATACAGATGCTATGTTGTAGAATTGTGTACCCAAAACCTGTATACCTTTGTTAACCAGGGTCATCCCAGTTAATTCAATAAAAAGGGGGAAATGAATTTTCTACCATGTATGCTTTCCTTGCAATAAGTCTCTCTTTATGTGCAACATTTATTTGAACTTTCAGGAGTTCTCTTCTTATGAAGGCAGTACCTGTTCAGGGTTTGATTGTCTTTCTCTTCATTTGGGAGGAACCCAGGCTGTGATCTTCCTGCTGGTGACATCCACCTTCCACATGTGTGTTCTCTACTTTCTGTCCACACTGATCCGCCCTCTGTTCTTCCTTCAATCTGGTGTCCCCTGCCCACTCTCTCCAGCAGACATTTTTTTTGGCAAATGGAGCCAATCCTCTATGACTTCCAGACTTAATGCAGGTTTAGCCCACTGTCTGTCTGTTCACATTGACAACTTTTATAAATCATGATAAATCATTGGAAAACTATGTTTGACCCAGCTTCTGTTGATCTCCTTAGAACATAGTTCTAGATGAAAAAATACTGAGTCAAAAATTATGCATGTTTGAAAATATCTTGATATATATTTTCAAATTGATGTCTGGAAACCTTATTTTTTTTCCCTTAATACTTTTCAGGAAATATTTTTACCTATTTTGCCACATCTTCACCAATGCTGAGTATTATCTTTATAACACTAATATGCACATAAAATAAAGTTTGCTAATTTAATATTACATATATGTTTGCATATGTGTCTTCACACTGATTTTAATTTTAGAGATATTGTCTGTTTTATTTATTTGTTTTTGAATTTCTTATGTGGGGTGTCTATCATGTCCTCTGAACATTCTATTGTGGTTTTTCCATTTAGCATGCATTTTAAGAAAGTAATAACTAAATGTAATTTCCCCCAGCAATCCCCAGAAGGTATAAAATATATTGGGTCAATGATGATTTTAATAAGGTGAAGTCATCAATTTTATTTATATTTTTAAACATTGAATCCATTCATTATCATCTTAGCTGCAGTTTTGCACATTTTTTTTTGTTATCTTTATCTGAGGATATTTTTTCCATTGCTTTTCAGAGAGAGTGGAAGAAGGGAGGGAGAAAGAGGAGGAAGGAGAAAGAGAGAGAGAGAGAGAGAGAGAGAGATATCAACTGGTTGCCTCCCATATGTGCCCTGACAGGGGACAGGGAGCAAACGTGCAAACCAAGTACATGCCCTTGGTTGGGAATCGAACTGAGACCCTTCTATGAGTGGGCTGACACTCTGACCATTGAGTAGCACTGGCCAGAGTAATTTTAAAATATATTTTATTGATTTTTTTACAGAGAGGAAAGGAGAGGGATAGAGAGCCAGAAACATCGATGAGAGAGAGACATCAATAAGCCACCTCCTACTGGGGATGTTCCCACAACCAAGGTACATGCCCTTGACCGAAATTGAACCTGGGACCTATCAGTCCCCAGGCTGACACTCTATCCACTGAGCTTACCGGTCTCGGCTGGCCAGAGAAATTTTACACATTTAAATGAGATTTTAAGGTGTTGTTATAGAAATGATATCATATGAAGGTATCCAACATGGATAGAGAATGGAGAGATAGAAGGAGAAAGTGAGAGGAAGAGGGGTAGAGAGAGAAGACTATGATACCCTCCTTCCATAGGGCACAGTTTAAACACCACGTTAGAGTTTTTCCTTTTCTGTTCACAGTAATAAAACACTTTGGAATCATTTCCCTGTAACTTTATTCACCTTCAATGTCAGCAAATCCCCATAGCTGCCAACTGCCGCAGAGATTCATGCGTATGTTATGGGCACCCATTATAAATGTAGTGATGATGATGAAGAAAATTATGCTGCTTGTTACTTCCTAATGAAACCCTAACTTGTTTTTATGATTCCTTAAATCTAGGCCAAATTTTACTTCAATCTCACCGACGTATTCCAAATCCAAGGCAAACATAAATATATTGCTTTATCTTTTTTCTGGCTGTGTAGGATCCTCTCTGGGTGAAATTATTTTCATACGATTTTGCTATTGTCATAAATCGAAGGTGTGATATTACAACCTGGGACTGGAACAGATGATGATGAAAATTAAAGTTTCTGTTCGCATGCAAGATACCTTTTCAGTTGTCACTGAACTTTTTTAGTCAGCCATCAAGATCCTCAGGATAACAGATGTAAAAATTCTTCAGTTTTCTGGGAAATGAGAGTTTTTTTTCAAACCTCATTTTTGTGTCCTGGATGTGCCTCTTCCTTTTCCTCACTCACTCTTCCCTGTTCAGTGCTTCCTTTACTCTTCACACTCTCTCTCTCTTAAAATGGGCAAGCTGCAAGGTTGGAGGCTCCATTCATTGGAAAAGCTTTGTGTAAATAAGGGAGTTGCGTTTATATGCTATTCAGTCTTAAGGAATAAAAATGACTTTCACTTCGGTGAAAAGAAGCATCACCATGTTTTAAAATTATAGGCTTTTAGAGCTGAGGGGAAGCAGGGAAATCATTGAGTCCATCCTTCTGGTTTTATGGATTAAGAGCCATCGGGCAATCATACTGTCATAGGTAAACGGCTCCCACACTATGGACTGGCTTCCTCTGTCCCGCCTCCCTTATTTCCGCAGATTAAGTTGATCCAGAGTTAAAGGCCTGTAGTTAAGAGCATAAGCTTGAGGTTGGACAGTGATGGGTTCGAACCTATTCTCTGTCTTTCAGCTCTTCGATCTTGGGCAAGTCATGTCACTCTGCTGAGCTGTTTTCTTCATCCGTAAAACAGAGCTGATTGTATCGACCACATGAAATTATTATGAGGACGGCATTGTGTCATATTTGCAGAATGCTGAGTTCAGTGCTGAGCACAAAGCCAGCGTCTAAGGAATAGAACTTGCTTTGATTGACTCTTTTTCCTTGTTCCTCACCTCTCCTAGAGGGTGGGTTCTCAGAGCCACCGCGTCCCATTCATCTCTACATGCACGTGGCCCATCATCTCTTTCAATGGCAACTCCAAGCTTCCAGTGACTTGAGTCATTTTCATGTGGTCACTTTCCTCTCCTCTCTTTCTTTTGTCCTTCCTCAGTCAGTTCATCTCCAACCACATAGGTTCAAGCTACCATCGCCTTTTCTTGGAGTGTTGGGATAGGATCTTAACTGGCTTCTCATTTCTCCACCTTACAGCAGCCATTCATCTTCTTAAAACTCAGACAAATCATACAGATACTCTGTTTAGAGCTCTTCAGTGGCTTTCCGTCTCACACAGAGTAATGGTGAGAACCTTCAATTGATTGACAGACTTCTACATGATCACCTTCTTATTCAAACCCTATTCCCCTCCAATTATTCCCCGTGCATATTTCTACTCCAGCCACACTTGCCTTCCTGCTATTTCTCCATACTCCAGGCACATAACTGCCTAGGGTGAGGGCCAGAGTCATACTTTTAATATATTTTATTGATTTTTTTACAGAGTGGAATAGAGAGCTAGTAACATCCATGAGAGAGAAACATAGATCAGCTGCCTCCTGCACGCCCCCTACTAGGGATGTGCCTGCAACTAAGGTCTATGCCCTTGACCGGAATTGAACCTGGGACCCTTGAGTCCCCAGGCCTATGCTTTATTTATCACAGTCCACTAAGCCAAACCGGTCAGGGGCAGAGTCCTACTTTTAAAGACAGGTGTTTGTTAGTCCAGCCACATATAGTTTATGCATGACACATTAGCTTTTACAAACATCGTGTCTTTTTAAATGAGAATTTTATACTCTGTCTACTTGCTTTCATATAGTGGTAGAGGGGGCTTAAAACTATTCAACAAAAAGCAACTTTCGTGGCTGAAAGCCTTTTGAAAACAAAGGATCTATTGGGCCATATTGGGGAATGAAGTATAAACCATCAGCGACACTGCTAGATGGAAACGGCCACAGGTCTGCTCTCCTGCGATTGACATGCTTTTTAAAATACATCAAATGGGGACAGAAAGGTGGTTTGGAAAGACTTTACATGGGTTAGAGATAAGGGGGTGGGATCAGGTGCAGTGGAGGCAGTTCCATGATAGGAGTTAGGAAAAAATATTTACTGCTTTGCTTGGTTCCTGGCAACAGTGCTGAAGCTCATGCATAAGCAGGGAGGGCTGGTAGAAGCCTGATTCACAGTCCAACAGACATCAGGGATGTGAGTGGTCCTTCCTCTGCTGCCCCAAGCTATGAAGAGGCTAACTGCTCTTTCTTTCTTTCTTTCTTTCTTTCTTTCTTTCTTTCTTTCTTTCTTTCTTTCTTTCTTTCTCTCTCTCTCTCTCTCTCTCTCTCTCTCTCTCTCTCTCTCTCTCTCTCTCTTTCTTTCTTTCTCCTGCAAGCTATAATTTAATTTAGAACATCTCAAACATTTTTTTTTTCTTCTGGAAACAAAATCAACATATACAATTAGGCAGATGAGCAACAAAAGTGCGAAACTAAGGGATGATGACTTTGGGAATCTAAGCTGGGCCGGGCAACCAATCAATAGCCTCACAAGGAAGATGGCAGAGCGCTGGTGCTGAATTCGGCAGGTTCTTGTCCTGCCTGCCCCTCTCTTTACATTTCATTTTCTCAAACCAATGTGTGCTTCGCTTCTATTCCATTGCCTATAGTTTCTCTTCTCTGTCTGACCTGACTTTTCATCGTGCTAGAATTTTAGTTATTTAGCTCATCTCACATGTAACCGACCCGTTTACCGGGCCCTCTGCTTTTCATGATCCAGATATTTTTTGGGGGGTTGGGGAGGCTCTGTTTGAATGTGGCAGGAGCCCAGCGTGGCCAGAGTGAAGGGTGTTAATAAACCAAAAACATGAGGTTCGTATAATTCCTGTGCCTGATCACTGCCGAATCACTTACTAGCCAGGACAAAAGAAAAATACTATAGCCAAAACCGGTTTGGCTCAGTGGATAGAGTGTAGGCCTATAGACTGAAAGGTCCCAGGTTTGATTCTGGTCAAGGGCATGTACCTTGGTTGTGGGCACATCCCCAGTAAGGGGTGTGCAGGAGGCAGCTGATCGATGTCTCTCTCTCATCGATGTTTCTCACTCTCTATCCCTCTCCTTTCCTCTCTGTAAAAAATCAATAAAATATATTAAAAAAAAAAACAGAAAATACTACAAAGTGCATCCTTTTTTTTTTTTACCCAACAAAAGGATATATGCCAGTTCTCCAAGAGAAGAAGCACTGGCTCTATCAGTAACTCACTCTGTGCCGTGCGTAAATAAAATCTCACGTTGAGTCGACAACTCATTGAGATTAAGATTTCACTTGATCAATATTGAAATTGTATAGGAAATCTCAGAGATCCTCATAAGAGAATTTCTAATTTGGTTATAAACTAGTCAGAGTGTTTCCCTTTTGAAATATCATAAAAATGTCTGCACGGTTGTTGGAGGGATGACAAAACAAATGGGGTTGGCTGTATTTTCAAGTGTCATTCACTGAAGAACAACTGTGAATGCAAAACATGTCGTGGATGATAACTTTGATGGCCTTTGGGGATTGTCGTGTTGCCCTGGAAAGTCAACCTTAGATTCAACCAAGAATCCCAGCCTCTTTTTTTTTTCCCCAAAAAATAAGTGATCATTAACACGTTGTTTGGCTAATTGAGACTCTTTGTCATCACTTTTGGAATGAGGGCTCATGAACAGCATGTGAATTCTGTATGATGTTTTCACTGGTGGCCACTTGGAATAAAGTGACCACATTTGAGCATACAAAAGTCTCTCCTGGAGAGCGGGGGCTAATCCTTCACCATGAGGTTGGCCTTGCTGATGAGGCTATGTGGCTATTGGAGTATATAGTATGTACTAGGTACTATGTAGAACGCATGTACTATGTAGAATACTATGTAGTATAAAGGGCACATGCAAAAGGAACAGTGCCTAAAAAGTCCTCCCAGACAGTCAGGCAAGGCCCCTTGGAAGACATTATGAGGGCAGTGCTAGTGTCCACAGAACTAAAGCGTTGTGAGCGTTCCCAGAGCATATACATTCCTCATAGAGCGGACCCATAGCACTGACTTGCAAGACACTGATATATAAACCAAAATGTCAATTTGTTACTTGATGACTTGAATACAACTGCCGAGGACATAAGCTATTTGTGTCAGTTAGTTGACTGACATGTCCTCTTCCTGGGAGAAAGCTGTAAGTGAAACAAAGAGAAGAAAAACTTAAAAACTGGCTAGCTCACCGAAACCAGTTTGGCTCAGTGGATAGAGCATCAGCCTGCGGACTGAAAGGTCCCAGTTCCATTCCGGTCAAGGGCATGTATCCTGGTTGCAGGCACATCCCCAGTGGGGGGCGTGCAGGAGGCGGCTGACCGATGTCTCTCTCTCATCGATGTTTCTGGCTCTCTATCCCTCTCCCTTACTCTCAGTATGAAATCAGTAAAATATATTAAAAAAACAACAACAAAAACAAAAACAAAAAACAAAAAATAAACTGGCTAGCTGGTGCAGGAAGGACTAACAGTAGAATAATCCTTTAGCTTGATGTTCCCACCTCCATTATAAAGATATTCCTACCTGGCACAAATACACACACATACATACACACACACCATATTTTCCAGCTTATAAGACAACTGGGTGTTTCTAGACAACCCCCAACTTTTCCAGTTAAAATATAGAGTTTGGGATATAGCCGCTCTCTAAGACATCTTAATAAGTTGTGATATATTCAAACAAGGAACACTACCCCCCAAAAAAAGGATGACCCCCGATTTTTGAGAAGATTTTCCTGGATTAAAAGGTCGTCTTATACGCCGGAAAATACAGTATGTATATTAGATGCTCAGAGTGTCCAGTCACCGCGTGTGGTGGACACATGTTGGCAAATGTTTTCACAACCAAATATTTGTTTCCTTGTTATATCCTGTTTTGAGGTATAACCACACCTTTCCCATGGCCCTAGTCAGCCCTGGTCTGTGCTGTGTTGTCAAGAGCATGTCTGCCGCTCTCTGCTTGCACCCACTGTCATATAACATGCTCCTCTACCTGGCTGAGCCTGGGGCGTGTCTTTTGTGTTCCACCCACATCATGCTGCATGACTCTGCCTGCTGAACATTTTGGCGGTCACAGAAAGAACTGTGTCTAAGATCTGAGTGCCCATGGCGTGGGGTATCTCCAGGCCTAAAGGCCAGGGGAGGGGACAGGAAAATGAGGTGGAAGCGGGGAAGGGAAATGTGAGGGGAGTAGCTATGCCCCCAAACTGGGTAATTTACCTTTGCTTTGTCCTTGGTGGGCTCGGCCCTGGAGGGTGGATGCATGGTGTTTAGTAACACTCTCAGTAATCTGGGACTCTGTTTCTGCAGACCTTGACGATTCCCCCCTGCCCCTCCGGGAAAACGGGAATCTCAGGAGTCAAATGAATCATCTACTCGGCTAATTAGCTAGGACAGAAGGAAATCCTCGGGAGGATCATCCCATCTGAGAATTGCTGTAATGTATGCTTGTTTCTGCAGAGTGGATCTCTTCTCATTTTGTCTCCTGCTTGTCCTCTAGCTCATGCTTCACATACAAGACGAAAATTGTCAAGTAGGCAGTTTCTCTATCCAGCGCCTTTCTGCCTTCCTCCCCTTCCTCTGCCTCCTAACTCCTGATCCTCACGGCTGACCCAAGGCACTCAGCCCTCGCAGGCTGTCCCAGTTTCCGCTTTTGCCTGCTCTGTCAATCTCTCGCCTGAGGAGATGAAATGTGCGCCCCTCCCCCCAACTCCCACCCAGACTTACACACTTCTCATTGCCTGTACCAGGCCAGGTGCCATCACTGGCAATCAGTGAACATACCAGTATCCTGATAGGGTATTAACAGCCTAAATGAGTTTTCTACCTTACCACTTTGTAATGGATATATATATACCACATCTTCTGACACTGGCCTGCATTTCCTTTGAGCAAGTCATTCCGTCCCTACTTCAGCCACTTACTTTTGGCAAAAATGACGTCATCTTTAGCTTCAGAGAGAAGCCCTGATTAGTTTAAATCCATCAGAGACTCATTCTTTAGACACTCTTATTGGAGCATGGACAGAGATAAAGGAATGCAAAAACAGGTTTGTGGATGCTTATACACAGGTGATGTCCCCCTTTTCCATTGGAGCTCCTAACGGGGACCCTTGGTCTTTTTCATGTGGTGTGAGAAAGGGAGGTCAGAAGCTCTGGCCATTATGTCATATTCAACAGGGGAGCTTTGGGGGCGCTGAGGGCTGCTGAAAGAGAAGCAGATGTCGCGGAAGTCAGAACGCATAGATGGAGGGAACTTGGATCCAAGCTTACCTTTAGCTATGATTACCCTTATTATATAGATGATATACTGAGGGGTAGATAGTTGAATTACCCTACCCTTGCCTATTAATTCCATGAGTGGAAGGACCAGAATTTGAAAAGCCAGGTAGTCTTACTCGGATTCCATGACCTTAATCACTCATTAGGCTGTCTCCAGCTGTTTTGGGGTCGCAAAGAAAATGCTATTTTCTTCTCCCTCCAACTTTGTTGAGCTCTAACTGACAGATAATGCTGTGTAACTTTTGATATGTGCATATATCACAAAATGATGCTCACAGGACTTGAGATATTTAGCATAGTAACTAACACTTGGTACCCAATCAAAGAATTCAGAATGTCAGTCTCCTCTCCTCCAGCATCATGGTCAACATCATCATCATAGCCATTCTTTTTTTTTAAATATATTTTATTGATTTTTTTATAGAGAGGAAGGGAGAGAGATAGAAAGTCAGAAACATTGATGAGAGAGAGAGAAATCGATCAGCCGCCTTCTGCACATACCACTGTGAAGATGTGCCCACAAGCAAGGTACATGCCCCCAACTGGAATGGAACCTGGGACCTTTCAGTCCACAAGCCAACGCTCTATCCACTGAGCCAAACCGATCTCGGCATCCTAGCCATTCTTGAACCAATCCCTCTTCAGGTAAAAATGTAAACCTGTACCCAGGTCACTGAAAAGGGGATCCTGAGAGACAAGGCTAGATTAGGTAGGGACTAGTTTATACTAACCTGAGAAATCCAGAATGTATTTCGTGGGCAAAGGGATCCACTAAAGATACTAGAGCTGGAGAGTGAAATGAGTCAGAATGAGCTTTGAACCAGTTATCCAGGGAGCCACATGCATCATGAAATAGGGGGGCATAGTTATCAGGTTATCCTCAGCTGGATCCTCGTGTCTCACATTTTATTTCCTCCTCAATCATTCTGGACTTGGCCGGCGCCTAGCAAACATTTAATAAATACTTGTAGATTAGTTATTTTTTACACTAGTTTAACACTTTCCTTTGAAATACTTCCA
>PVJN01028930.1:0-26865 GCA_004026805.1 Lasiurus borealis | reverse complement strand
GTATCACCCTTTTTGGTCTTCCTTCAGCCAAACCTGCACAAGAAATTTTCTGGACAATTTGTGGATTTGTCTGTCTCTGTAGAGGTAGGATTTTTAGTAAGTGTTACCATATGTAGGGGAACTCACTTAGAAATGCAACATGGCTTCATCAGGAAAGGCGTCTGGGAAATGTTGGACTCTCTGTTTAACCTTCCTGTGACTGATTGACTCTCTGTAGCCTCAGGCTTGGCTGCCTACCCAGACAGCCGGAATACCGCCTCAAGATAAACGAACGTCATACGTCATACCCCTAGGAAGAACGGTAATGAATGTATAGAGTATGATAACTGCCTGAATCTGTTAACTTAGGAATGCATTGTTCTTTCTGGTGGTCTACGTGACTACCCACCATATGGTTTTACTATTACCCCTATAAAAAAGAGACCCTGTCCTGGGAGGGGTGTGGGTAATTCCTGGCTGGCCACCACTGGCAGTGCAGCTGCTTTGACTGTGTATGTAAGTTTCTCCTATTAAAGCTCTTCTGAATTTGAATAAGGCTACGTGTCAGTTCTTCGGAGCCAGTCCTGAATTTAACCTTCTGAGGCTTTTCCCCCTACACCATTCAAATGATTTATGAGCCAATGACTGCTGTGGAAAAATAGCTGTGACTGCTGAAAGCCAGTGGGAGAAAGATAAATATCACATGACCTCACTCATACGTGGGTTATAATGATCAACATAATTTGATGAACAAGAATAGATCCAGAGACAAATGGCAGGGGAGGGGGAGGTTAGAGAGCAACCAGAGGACTTGTATGCATGCAGACTCGCATAACCAGCGGACACAGACACTGGGGCGGTGGGGCTGGCCTGGGGTGGGAATGGTGAGGGGGAGTCAATTGGGGAAAAAAGGAGACATACGTAAAACTTGAGACAATAAAAAAATAAAATAAAGTCACATATCCTATAGAAAAAAGAAAATAAAAGAAAAAACAACTGAAAATGGCACACTTAGGGCATCCTGGTAGTCAGTACAGGATAAAGACTACAAAAGCGTTAAGTGCAGAACATGTATTTAATGTCTAGTGTCTGAAGCCCGCGAGGCAGCAACTAGGCCTTCTTCCCAGCGAGGTCATCTGCCTATACCCCAGAGCCTTACAGCTGCCACAGGAATTTCCTGCTCATCTCCCAAGACCTCTCCCAAGGACTCCTCCTCTACTGAGACAGGAGCAGAGATGGCAATACGGTACCTCTCTCAGAGGGTGTTTGGGGAGGGAGACTCAGGTGGGCAAGGCTGAAACAGAGGCAGAGGAGTGTGCCACCCCCTGTGAGTCTGAGAAGGAGCAGCCAGAGAAATAGAAGGGCAGAAATGAGCGGTGTTTCAGCAACCGGAGGGCACAGGGATTTGAGGAAGTAGCTGGCAAAGTGGTTCTGTGGCCATCTACAGACAGACGTCCAGGAGGTCTTGATATCCCCAAATTGTGAGGAGAATGTTCTACTGTGTGCATTTCAGGGGAGGACGAGGGTTTAGCTTTCTCAGATTGGGAAGAGGAAGAATCTGGCTGGGACTGGTGGTTGAGACCACAAGGGCCAATGAGATTACCCCAGAGAATTGTGCAGAGTGAGGAAAACAAAGAAGAAGAGGGGGCTCCGGCCTGGCCCCGAGGAACTTCAGCAACAGGGTTGTGCAGATGAGAGGGGCTGGGGAGACAGAGACAGGAGGAGCGGGCAGGAGGAGTTGCTCAGTGGTTAGAGTGTTGGCCTGAGGATTGAAAGGTTCCATGTTCAATTCCAACCAAGGACACGTACCTTGGTTGCAGGCTTGATCCTCCTTCCAGGTTGGGTCCTGTGTGGAAGGCACCAGGGCGTGTGCAGGAGGCAACCAATGGATGTGTCTCTCTCACATTAATGTTTCTCTCTCTGTGCCTCCCCCCCCCCTTCTTTCTACTCTCTCTAAAAATCAATGGAAAATATTGGGTGATGATTAACAAAACAAAACCAAAAAAAGAGGGGGAAGAAAGAAGGGAGGGGAGAGGGAGAGTTAAGGCATAGAGGTAGGAGAGGAGGGTCATTCAGGAAAACAGATTCTGGAGATGAGAGCAAGGAGCTTTTTCTACGGGTCCGAGAGTAGACTGAGCAAGGGACTAGAGCAGTGGTTCTCAACCTGTGGGTCGAGACCCCTTTGGGGGTCAAACAACACTTTCACAGGGGTCGCCTAAGACCATTGGAAAACACAGATGTGATTCATAACAGTTGCAAAATGACAGTTATGAAGTAGCAACAAAAATAATTTTATGGTTGGGGGTCACCACAACATGAGGAATTGTATTAAAGGGTCGCGGCATTAGAGAGGTTGAGAACCACTGGACTAGAGTGAGCCTGCTTGCAGTGGGGGTAAGGGTAAGGGTCGAAAGGGAGATGAGATGAGCAGGCCAGTCCCCAGAGTGTACATTCCGCTTGTGAGAAGCTTGGCTGTGCTGTGCGTTGAGCTTGGAGGAGGGGGAAATAAATGTTGGTGTGGTATGCACAGTCCAGGGAGAAGTATTTTCTTTGGAATAACACGATAGACTCGTGCAAGTTTGAAACCTGTGGGGAAGGAGCCAGGAGAGCAGAGCCAGAGTTACAGAAGGACAGAGAGAAATGGAAAGAGTGACAGAGATAGAGGGATACAAAGATTTAGACTCAGAAACGAAGATGGATGCTAGAGGATTAGAGAAAAACAGGGAGAGGGGCCCTGTCTGCATTTTTGGGCTTGCTCCCCCCTTACCCCCCTCCCGCCAGGAGGCTGGAGAGACTTTGGGGAGGGGAGGAAGGTGTCAAAGAGCCAGTGGAGAGATGTGCTCTGGGCCCAGGCTGCACAGAGAAGGGGCGGTAGCTTGGTTATGCTATTAGGTTATACTATTATTATTATTTTTTCTGCTGGTTACCTTTGTAACAACGGATTTTATAGCTCTAGTTCTTAATTTTTCAAGTAAGTAATTTATGCTGTGGTTTTCACCAGTCTGTTCTGCTTCCTCATTTACTTTTTGACTCTGTTTTCTAACTTCTTGAGTTAAAGCCTAATTTGATTGTTTGTTCCATTACCTATACTTAATAATCCCACCCCATTTATGCAATTTATTTTTTTCTTCTACCTCCCACCTACGGGCAGTCAGTCTTTTCTTGTTACAGTTTTAAAAATGGATTTTTAGAGATAGAGGAAGGGAGAGGGAGAGAGAGCTAGAAACTCAATGATGAGAGGGAATCATGAATCGGCTGCCTCCTGTATGACTCCCACGGGGGATCAAGCCTGCAACCCAGGCATGTGCCCTGACCATGACCTCATGGTCCATAGGTCAAGGCTCAACCACTGAGCCATGCTGGCCAGGCTGTTGTTATATTTTAAATGTTGATAACATCTCTCTTCTGTTCCAAAAGCATAACTAAGTCTACTAGGCTTTGCATTTAGGTTGATTCTAAAACTGAAAATCAGCACACACTATTGACATTATTGTGACTAAATGAATCAACAGAAAGAACACTTCCAGGACATATGTCAGTCTATAGGGCAGTGGTTCTCAACCTGTGGGTCGCGACCCCTTTGGGGGTCGAACGACCCTTTCCCAGGGGTTGCCTAAGACCATCGGAAAATGCAGATATTTACATCACGATGCATAAGAGTAGCAAAATTTCATGGTTGGGGGTCACCACCCCATGAGGAACTGTATGCAAGGGTCGCGGCCTTAGGAAGGTTGAGAACCACTGCTCTAGGGTGTCCTGTGTACATGAGAGAGCGGTGATCTATTTAATCAGTTGAATAAGGAAAGGGCCTCCTTACTTGGTGGCTGCAGTCCTGCAGTTGGGACTTGACAAGTAGAGCATGTCCTGGATTTTAGCCCCCACTTGCTCTTTTGACTCAGCAACTTTGTGCTGTGCACCAATTTCTTCCTTTGATATTTTATTTTTTAAAATATATTTTATTGATTTTTTACAGAGAGGAAGGGAGAGAGATAGTTAGAAACATCGATGAGAGAGAAACATGGATCAGCTGCTTCCTGCTCAGCCACCACCGTGGATGTGCCCACAACCAAGGTATGTGCCCTTGACCAGAATCGAACCGGGGCCCCTTGGGTCTGCAGGCCGACGCTCTATCCACTGAGCCAAACCAATTGGGGCTCTTCCTTTTTAAATTTAAATTCTTCATTGTTGAAAGTGTTACATATGTCTCCTTTTCACCCCATTGACCTCTCCCAGCCTGCTCCTGCCCCCCAGCACATGCCCTCACCCCCTTACTGTCTGTGTCCATTGGTTATGCTTATATGCATGCATACAAGTCCTTTGGTTGATCTCTTATCTTCCCCCCTCTGCACCTCCCATGTGGTGCACCAATGTCACAGCCTTGTGTGGCTGCCCTGAACATTTCCCCTTTGGGTCAGCTGGGGTTCAGACACAGGTTGACTATAAAACTGTGTTCTCTGTATCTAATCCAGGTCCGGGGCCCGAGACTGAGTATCTCAAGGCAAAGGTCTTGAATAAAGGTAATACCTGGACTTGCCAAAATAGAGAACAGAAGTGGACTGAAAACCACCACCCAGCCTTGATCTCCTGATATCTTGTCATTTCTGTTTGACCGCGGTGAAAAAAATAAAATATTATCTCACCCAAGGCAGCCCCATTGATAAGGACTGACCTTTAAAACACTGTAAAAGTAGTGCCTACTCCATTGTGATTTTATGAGGATTAAATGAGATTTGCTATATTAAGCACTATTGACTGGCAATGAATGCTCAATAAATGTCAGCAAATTAACTTAGGATGAGTTAGTCACCCAGAGTAAAAGGTTTAGCGGGCAATAAAGAGACAGAGATGGGGCTGCTGGGCACCCAATAAGCCTTTAATAAGCAGTTACTGATGCCCAACTGATTAGGACATGCGTTTGGGAGGCAATGTGGAGTGGCCCTAGAAGCTTTGATGCTGGAGACAGGGGACTAGAGTTATTGGCTGTGCCTCTTGTACAAATAAGGCTTCCTTCTCTCTGGACCACAGGTTCTTTATTTAAAAAAAAAAATTTATTGATTTCAGAGAGGAAGGGAGAGGGAGAGAGGGAAACATCAATGATGAGAGAACCAATGAACAGCTGCCTCCTGCACGTTCCTTACTGGGGATCGAGGTTGCAATCCAGGCATGTGCTCTGACTGGGAATTGAACCATGACGTCATTGTTCATGGGTCAACACTCAACCACTGAGCCACACTGTCTGGGCTAGGCCACAGGTTCTTTATCTACCACAGGCAACCACAGTCCTTCTGGCCTTCTGCAGCTCCCTGAGCAGTAGCAAAGCAAGTATTTCAGAGAATGCTTTGGAAAGTCAAATGCATTTTCTTTAACAGTGTATTGATCATCTGGGAATTACCCTGAGGCTATTAGGCCAACAGCCATTAAATGGGTAAAGTTACTCCTGGCATCACCCAAAGGCCTTATAAGGGGTTAATAGAAGCACATAGTTTTAAGAGAATTAATTTTCAGATAATCAACTTCAGTATTTCCTCTTTTCTAACACTGATCTGCCTGAGTACCCTTTCCTTTAACAATCCTCTTTCTCTCTCTCTCCAAAGAAAGGCAGGTCTCACACCAATCCAAACTCTTACCCTAGTGCCCGATCCCTGGAGTGTCAAAAAGCTTCTGGCTAGCCAATAAAGGGGCCATTCCAAATAGTTGTTTTAGCCTTGAGAAGTTGAGTTACTCTACTACTAGGAAATACATCTTTTTGTGAACCAGATGTTTTCCAATTCGTAGCTTTCAACAAAATGGAAAAGAAGAACCTAATGGATTTGGCAGTTGGTAAATCATTCTAAATGATTTTGATGGTGGAGCAGTATGTAATTTTTAGCATATAATTATAAGGAGTTCAAAGAATTGAGTGACATTGTTATAACACAGCCTCTTCCATTTCCATCTACTTACTTACTTATCAGTGCTTAAATCTGTATAAATGAAAAACAGGAATAGAAGTGTTGCTTAATGCTGTTTCATTCTAGCAGCAAATTATATTGATCTGTGGATACAGGAGCTAATTTTTAAAAAGCTCCATTTATCTCATTAAGGGATGCATTTTCCAATTATTTTTACCCTTTATGCTACTTTTAAATCGTAATTTATGTTGTTTTGATCAATTATATACTAGCAATTATCATCATAATAACGACTCAGTCTTTTAAAAAATCTTTATTGCTGAAAGTATTTCATAGGTCCCTCTAATCCCCCCATTAACCTCTTACAGCACACTCCTGCCCAGGCCCTCACCACCCCATTGTCCGTGTCCATGCGAGTAACACCTCAGTCTTGAAGGAAAAATTTAATACTTTGAGACTTATAGACAGAAGACAAAAAATGTTATGGTAGTTGTCATTGTTGCTGCTGTTATATATGGTAACAGGGTGATCAAGAAATAATACTAAACATAAAAATATTTTAGGAAGATAAAATTGTGTGGGGGAAGTAGAATGTAAATCAGTTGAAGGATAAATGCTCTAAAATTTCTTTTTTAAAAATACATTTTATTGATTTCTTACAGAGAGGAAGGGAAAGGGATAGAGAGTTAGAAACATCAATGAGAGAGAAACATCGATCAGCTGCCTCCTGCACACCCCGCACCGGGGATGTGCCCGCAACCAAGGCACACACCCTTAACTGGAATCGAACCTGGGACCTTTCAGTCCCCAAGCTGACGCTGTATCCACTGAGCCAAACCAGTTTTGGCTCTAAAATTTCTGAAAGTCACATGGCTACGGTGTTTAGAGCCCATTGGATAGATTTAAAAGAATGAAGCAACAGTTGAATTGAAATGTGTACAGTGAACTGAAAATGACAGCCTTTGAACGTTGTTAAATAGGCTGAAAACATTTCAGATGTCAACTGAAAAATATACAAGGCGGTGCAGTGTTCCAAGATCCTTTTAAATGGTATGTAAGCAAAAAGATAAAAGGCTATCACGCTTGCCCGAGGCGCATGACTCTTTTGAAGGTTGGTGCCAGCCCTCACTGAGATCTCCACAGAGGACTTTGGCGACTTCATTGCATAACTTTTCAAACTGAAATGCCTCCACATCGCTCATTAAATATATGTCCCTTCTGTAACACATTTGGAAAGGATTGATATCATTTTGCTTTTTGAAAACATTCGTCTAGAACAGCGGTTCTCAACCTGTGGGTCGCAACCCCATTTGGGGGTCGAACAACATTTTCACAGGGGTCGCCTAAGACCATTGGAAAACACAGATACGATTCATAACAGTTGCAAAATTACAGTTATTAAGTAGCAACAAAAATAATTTTATGGTTGGGGGTCACCACAACATGAGGAACTGTATTAAAGGGTCTCGGCATTAGAAAGATTGAGAACCACTGGTCTAGAAGTAACTCATTCAATTTGTAATTGGGTTAGATTTCCCAGAAATAAATTCTGCTGACTTGGGAACTTCTGTGATGGGAGAAAGTCTAATCTAAAAATTGTTTTAAAATGTGATGGATGCTCCAAATTTTATGAATTCTGAATTAAACAGTTAATAAAATTGACCAAATACTGTATTTTGAGGACATTCGAGTTCACATGAACTATTTTCAATTTTGCACTTTTCTTTTTACTTTTTAAAATTTATTTATTCATTTATATTGATTATATATTGATTTCAGAGAGGAAGGGAGAGGAATATATATATATATTTCAGAGAGGAAGGGAGAGGAAGAGAGAGAGATAGAAACATCAATGACCCCTACTTGGAATTGAGCCTGCAACCTGGGCGCATGTGCCCTTGACTGGAATCGAACCTGGGACTCTTCAGTCTGCAGGCCAACACTCTATCCACTGAACCAAACCAGCTAGGGCTGCACTTTTCTTTAAAAAAAAAATATTTTTATTGATTCCAGAGAGGAAGGGAGAGGGAGAAAGAGAGAGCCAAACGTCAACGATGAGAGAATCATTGATCAGCTGCCTCCTTCCCATCCCCTACTGGGGATTGAGTCCACAACCCGAGCCTGTGCTTTTGACTGGAATCGAACCCAGGACCTTTCAGTCTGCAGGCCAGCGTTCAATGTTCTATCCACTGAGCCAAACTGACTAGGGCTGAACTTTTCTTTCTTATATATTGGAACCAATACACTTACTTTGAGGTCTCAAACGCTCACTGATCCTGAGAATGATATTTGTCATGCTCAGTAGTCTTGGGTAGGCAGTGGGTCCCATCACCCTCTGCAACTGTAGTGCCTAGCACCGTGCCTGGCAAGGATCGGTTACCAAAGCTGAGTCAAGGAATGATGCTGATGCTCAGAGAGAGCACACAAATGTTCAGAAAACAGTATCACAGTTATAGGGAGAAAAACACTGAACTGGGAATTTCGTTTCTCTGGATTTATTCGGTTCTCTGTTTCATAAGTTCTACCTTAATTTGCATTCCCATATTTGGTTGGTGTGAGAAGGATAAAAAAAGCCAGCTTGTAAATCAAACCAAGTGGAAAATTATAGAAAGTTTTGTCGTTCTTCAGATTCAATTGAACTCAACTTCTTCCTTTGAGAGCTCGTTACGCTATGCAAATGTTGCTTACTGATGCAAGCAATTGTCTGTGGAATAGCAAGTGAGAAGTCCTGCGCATGAGATACACCGGAGCATTTTGTTTATCTGGAAAAAGAGAGCGAGTGGATCATCAGTATTTGATTACCCAGGAGAATCTTATATTGAGACAGGTTCATGTTAAACAACTTGATGCTTTCGAGGATAGCTTTCATTTCTCAAGCTGGTGTCTTCGGCCCTTAGCTCTATTTTCCTGTAGAAATGGGATAGAGTCAGTTTATTTTTTTAGCATTTCAAACCTCAAACCTTTCTTCATTATCCAGTGAGCAGATGTAAGAAAGGTGGAAACAAACAAACAAAAAAATCTAGTCCAAGAGGCACAATTTCAGTTTTGATTTAACAGCCCTAGAGATGATCCTTTCTTGGATGATCCTATCCATATTGACATTGATTACATTCCGAAGAACTCTCTGTACGGGATTCCTCAATCAACTGGAATGGACACGTGAACATAGGTATAGGAGCTAAATGCCACAGAGAACAATAGAGATACACAAGTAAAGACTCAAAGTGAAAAATCAGTTCTTTTTTTCTTTTTAAATTATGTTTTTATTCATTTTAGACAGAGAGGAAGGGAATGGGACAGTGAGATAGACACATCAATGAGAGAAAGGGGACATATGTAATACTTTCAACAATAAAGATAAAAAAACAAAGAAAGAGACATCAATGACAGAGAAACCTTCATTGGCTGCCTCCTGCACGCCCCCTACTGGGGATCCAGCCTGTAACCTGGGCATATGCCCTGACCGGAAATCGAACCAGAGACTTCTTAATTTATGGGTTGATGCTCAAGTACTGAGCCACATTGACTGGGTAGTTCTTTTACAAATATTATTTTTAATTACAGGTTACATTCAATATAAACTTGTATTAATTTCAAGTGTACAGTATACTGCCTAAACAATTATATGCTTTCCAAAGTGACACCCCCTGATGTTTCCAGTACTCAACTGGCACCATGCTTAGTTATTACAATATTATTGACAGTATTCCCTCTGCTATACATGACTATTTTATAATTACCAAGTCATACCTCTTGATCCCTTCATTTTTTTCACCTGACCCCCCCCCAAACATCTTCCCTCTGGCTACCATCAATCAGTCTGTTCTCTGTATCTATGAGTCTGTTTCTGTTATGTCTGCTCATTTATTTTGTTTTGTTCTTTAGATTCCACATATAAGTGCATGCATATGGTACTTGTGTTTTCCTGCCTGACTTTTTTTCATTTAGCATAATACCCTCTAGGACCCAGAGTCTAGGTCCATCCATGCTGTTGGAAATGGTAAGTTTTCAATCATTTTTAGGGCCCAGTAATATTTCATTGTATATATGTACCATCTCTTCTCTATCCACTCATCTATATCTAGACGTGGAATTGCTGGGACATAAAAGCAATTGAATTTTTAGTTTTCTCAGGATGCTCCACATTGTTCTCCACAGTGGCTGCACCTAATCGGCATTCCCACCAACAGTGCACGAGGATTTGTTCCCTTTTCTCCACATCCTCGCCAGCAGTTGTTGTTTGAGGATTTATTGATGGTAGCCATTCTGACAGCAGTGAGGTGATAGCTCATTGTGGTATTAATTTGCATTTCTCTTATGATTAGTGATGTTGAGCATCCTTCATATGTCTATTGGCCATTGTATGTTCGCTTAGAAGAAGGGTCTATTCAGGTCTTCCCCCCACTTTCTAATTGGGTTGTTTGTTTTTCTGGTGTTGAGTTGTCTGAGTTCCTTATAAATTTTGGGTATTAACCCCTTATAAAATGTATCATTGGTGAGTGTTCTTCTAATCAGTAAGTCATCTTTTTGTTTGTTGATGGTTTCCTTTGCTGTGCAAAAACTTTTTAGCTTGATGTAGTCCCATTTATTTATATTGTCTTTTGTTTCCCTTGCCCAAGGAGATATATCAGAAAAAATATTGCTAGGAGAAATGTTCGAGATTTTACTGCCTATTTTTTTTTCCTTAGGAGTTTTATGGCTTTGAGCCTTACATTTAAGTCTTTAATCCATTTAGAGTTTATTCTTGTGCATGGTGTAAGAAGGTGGCTTAGTGACATTATTTTGCCTATATCTGTCCAATTTTCCTAACAGCATTTAATAAATAAACTGCCTTTATCCCATTGTGTGTTCTAGCCTCCTTTGTTATAGATTAATTGATCACTTAGGCATGGTTTATTTCTGGGCTGTATTCTGTTCTAGTGATCTATCTCTGTGTCTGTTTTTATGCCCATGCCATGCTGTTTTTTAAAATAAGTTTTTATTTATTTCAGAGAAGAAGGGGGAGGGAGAGAGAATAGAGACATCAATGAGGAGAGAGAATCATTGATTGGCTGCCTCCTATACACCTCTCACTGGGGGGTCCTGACCTAGAATCAAACCATGACCTCTTGGTTTATAGATCTACACTCAAGCACTGAACCACACCAACCATGCCATACCATGCTGTTTTGACTATTGTAGCCTTGTCAGTATAGTTTAATATTAGGTAGTGTGATATTTCCAACTTTGGTCTTTCTCAAGATTTCTATGGCTATTCAGGGTCTTTTGTGGTCCTATATAACTTCTTGGATTATTTATTCTAGTTCTGTGAAAATGCCACTGGTAATTTGAATAGGAATTGCATTGAACCTATAGATTGCTCTGGATAGTATGGACATTTTAATGGTGCTAATTGTTTCTATTCACAAGTATGGTATTTATATCTTCTTTAAGTTCTTTCTTCATTGTCTTATAATTTTTTGAGTACAAGTATTTTATGTTCTTGGTTAAATTTATTCCTAGGTATTTTATTTTCTATGCAACTGTGAATGGGATTATATTTTTTAGTTCCTTTTCCTGATAGTTCATTATTGGTGTATAAACATATAACTGAATATTTATTTTGTATTCTGCTACTTTACTTAAGCTATTTTCTGTTCTAGTTGTTATTTGGTGCAATCTGTAGGGTTCTCTGTATACAGTATCATGACATGTGCAAATAATGACTTTTACTTCTTCTTTTCCATTTTGAATGCCTTTTTATTTCCTTTTCTTGTCTAATTGCTATGACTAGGACTTCCAGTGCTATATGGAAAAAGAGTAGTGAAAGTCGATATCCTGTCTTGTTTCTGATCTTAAGGGAAACACGTAGTTTGAGTATGATGTTAGCTTGAGTTTGTCATATATGGCCTTTATTATGTTCCCTCTATTCCCACTTTGCTCAGAGTTTTTATCATAAATAGGTGGATTTTGTTAAATGTTTTTTTGAATCTATCGATATGATCATATTATTCTTATATTTTATTTTGTTTATGAAGTATATCATGTTCATTGCTTTGTAGATATTACATCCTAGAGATAAATCCCACTTGATCATGGTGCATGATATTTTTAATGTATTGCTGAATTCACTTTGCTAATATTTTGCTGACAATTTTTGCAGCTCTGTGTTCATTGGGGATATTGCCCTATAATTTTATTCCTTTGAAGTATGGAGAGAGTAATCTTAAAAGTTATTTCTACTGTTGACTTTCTGTGGGGATTAATAATAACATCAGGTACCATGTATGTGTCAAGGTTTGAGTTAGGCACTATAAGTGTGTGTAATATACATGTAAATACATATACACACAGACACACTTATTTTATATTTCACTCACATAGTCCTGCAAATAGGATTAATTCCCTCCAATGTACAGAGCAGAGACTGAAACTTAGAGGGAGGAACTGACCAACTTGAGGTCATCTAACATGGGAGAAGGAAATGGTGTGTGTGACCACCCTTTAAGTGGATAACTGTGGAGGAGACCATTGCAATATCTCAATCAGTCTCCACCATCCAGCCATTTGTACTGGGTATCCGTCTGTTGCTGACCTCAGAGTGGCTCTTGAGTTTTAGTCTGAGACCCTAGAGATACTGGTGATGTTCAACTACCCTCTAGACATTTCAAGGGTTTTCTCGCTCCAATGTGAATAGGTATTCAGACAGCCAGTGACCAGGTAGGAACCAGATGAGAAAGCTGAGTTAAGGGTAGAGACTAAATGCAATGTCCTCTTCCTCGTCTTTTCCTCTCTGCAGTTTACCAAGCTTCACTTCCTCTGGAAGCCCTCTCATCCTTAACCTTGTTCTAGGGTTTTGGGTGCTTTTTTCCAAAGGGCTCTTGTGTTTGTGAAGCACTACAACCAGTCTGGAAGGAGGACAGGGAAGAAATCTCTCTCCCACCCCCTACGTTTTCCTTCTAGTGCTGCTAGCTTACCATTCTTGGGAAATACTTATTGAGCAATTGGTTGCAGAATAAGGGGCTCCATTGTGGAAGCCCTGGGTAGGGTGGCGGTAAGCCAGGCATAGTGGGCATTTACCACTATTTTTGGTCACCACTTCCTTTCCCGTTCCCTGCCTTATGAGCAGAACCCACGAGCAGAACCCACCTGCTACCATGGAAGCTGAAAAAGCCACCTACTCACTTGCCTAGCCTCCTTTGCAACTAGAGCTTGGACACATGACTAGACTCCACCAATTGGATCGGCTTATTCTAGACTTGTAATCAGGAGTTAAGCTTAAGGAGGCAGTAGCTGCATGGAATCTATTCTGGTGATGGGTTAGTGCAGTGGTTGGCAAACCATGCCTCGCGAGCTTCGCGGTTTGCTGCTCTGTTGACTAATGAGTTTGCCGACCACTGGGTTAGTGCAGTCTCAGTAGCTACATCTTGTTTCCAGAGGCAGTGGATGGACAGGTCAGTTGGGTGGGAAGTGCAAACGGTGGTATTCAGTTTCTAGTGGTGTCATGAGCAGTGTCTCCTCTGGGAAAATTCCTGGCTATGTTGTCTCTGTATCTGGTTTTCCAGCTCTCTCACACTCTGTAAGTTATTTAATACCTGTTTAACAAATTCCTTTCTACTCACATCAGCCAGAGTTTATTTCTATTGCTTACAGCTAAGACACATTGGGGGTTTTAGTCCCGGCTCTGCCATTGACTTGGTTTGTCCTTCAAAGTAAATCATGCACACTCTCTTGGTCTCACTTTTATCCCCTGTTAATAGCAGCATTGCCAAATTGTTGATTCTACCCAACTTACATGACGGATAGAGTGGATTGAGTGTTAGGACAGCAGTCGTTTGCTACTATGAAGACACAGCTACTTGATGATCACCTTCAGAGCTCACCACTGTCTTGTCATTTTGTGTCATGGCTTCTAGGAAGCTCTAGCTTTTTGCTTGCATTGCAGTAGCTTTATCCTGCATATGTCTTCTGGTACAATGACTACTGGGTCCTTATTCCTTTGACCTGGTTTGTAGTGTTTATCAGAGCCATACCATTTATTCTAATGTAGTGATGTGATTGGTGGTCTTTCCTGCAGCCATGTCACCCCTCATCCAATATGGAGCTGTCCCAGTCTTGTGGAGCTGACCCAATCCTTACACCCAAGAATGGGCCCAGATTTGGCTTGAGCCAGGTAGCACACACCCTATATCCCAGGACACAATGATTGGTTCTAAAGTGGGTATGCACCCAAGTTAGAGTGAAGCTCGGGACTTTTGTTTAGTGATCAGGGGAGCCAAGCTTAGGGTAGAGTGACTCTGTGGAAGGCAGAGTGGAGAGACAGGAAGAAGCTGGATGTTGCCTTGGCGAACTGGTTCAGCATTCATCTGAAAACTAGCCTACTTCTTTAAAAAAAATTATATATATATTGATTTCAGAAAGGAAGGGAAAGGGGTAGAGATATAGAAACATCAACAATGAGAATCATTGCCCTAGCTGGTGTGGCTCTATGGAGAGAGCATCAGCCTGTGGACCCAAAGGTCCCAGGTTCAATTCTGGTCAAGGGCGCATGCCTGGGTTGCAGGCTCGGTCCAACATGCAGGAGGCAGCCAATCAATGATCCCCTCTCATCATTGATGTTTCTGTCTATCTCTTCCTCTCTGAAGTAAATAAAAATATATTTAAAAAACATACAGTGAGAATCATTGACCGGCTGCACAGATTGAGCCCGCAACCCAGACACTGTCAAAAGCCAGGGGAACTAAATGGAGAAGTGGGATAAATACCAAATCACAGACATGGAGAGCAAAGTCCCAGAGACAGACAGACTCACGGACTTACCAACAAAGGGCTCTTTCTCTCTCACCTGCAATTAAATCAGTTGTCATGATTTCTCCCCTCTACATCTTTATTACCTCTGCAATCTGCCCTCTTTAAAAATATGTTATTGATATAGAGACAAGGAGATAGAGACATCAATGATGAGAGAGAATCATTGATCCGCTGCCTCCTGCACGCTCCTCACTGGGGATCGAGCCCACCACCCGAGCATGTGCCCTTGACTGGAATTGAACCATGACCTCCTGGTTCATAGGTGGATGCTCAATCATTGTGTCATGCTGGCCAGACCAATATGTCCTCTTTAACCCATTATCAGTGCCCTAGTCCGGTGTTTCTGTGTGCCTCAGAAACTATTTTCCAGTGTCTGTGTGTCCCAGGGTCTGTAGGTTTAAATGTTGGCTACAAGTGCCTGTGTTTTTCAGTCAGTACCATTATATCCCAATTTCTGAGGACCCAGGTGTTTATGTGTTCCATTATCCGTGTTCAACATTTGTATGTGTCAATATCTGTGTCTCAGTGTCTGCATGTCTCAGTGGTTGTTTGTATCAGTGTCTGTGCACCCAGTTTTCCTCTGTCTGGGTGTTTCAGTGACTGTGTCTCCCAGGGTCTGTACCTCCAAGTGTCTATGCGTCTCAGGGGCTTTGTCCCACTGTTTATACACCCAAGTGTCTATGTGTCTCGATGCTATGTATCCAAGGATATTTGAACCTCACTATAAGTCCTAATTTCTGTGTTTATCTTAACTGTGCACCAGTGTCTGTGTGCTGAAAAGACTGTGAGTCACAGTGTCTATTTCCCCGTGTCTGTGATGTAGATCAGCGGCTGCCAACTGGTGGTCTTCGGACCATTGGTGGTCCATGAGGTCTAAATGGTTGGTAATCACTGATGTAGATTATAGCCTCTCTGTGCTTTAATGCCTGGGTGTCTTATTATCTGTTTATGTCCGAATGACTATATGTTATTGTGTCTGTGTGTCTTGGCGTCTGTACACATCCCAATATCTGTGTTCCTCAGTTTCTATATGTCTTAGCATTTGTGTACCCCAGGAGCCATTTGCATGTGACATGTGTCTCTTAGTTTCAGTATTTCTGTGTACCTCAGTCTCTGTAGCCCAGTGTCTCTGTGCCTCAGTGTCTGTATCTATTGTCTGTTTCCCAGTGTCAGCATATGTATTACTATATGTTTCTAAACTTTGTTTTTGTGTGCTTCAGCCTCTGTACCCCAGCTTCCTGTGCCCCAGGGGTGTGTATCCCAGTGTGTGTGTGTGTCTCTCCCAGGTTCTATGTGTCCTTCTGTCTGTGCATCCCGGTGTCTGTGTGTATCTGTGTAGCAATATCTGGTCCCATTGTCTCTGTTCACCAGCATCCTTGTATGTTCTGATATCTGTTCTAGTGTTGGTATGTGTCAGTGTCTCTGTGGAAGTGAGTGCTGCCTGTTTCCGAATGGCTGTGTGTATCTTAATATCTGCACCAGGAAGTTTTTGGGTGGGTTCCAATGTCTGCATATTTCAGTCTCCCAAGGTTTCTGTGTCCCAATGTCTGTGTTCTGGTGTCTGTGGTTTCCATTGTTTATTGTGGTCCGGTATCTGCATGTCCTTGGTCCCCCATAAGTCTGTGAGTTTGTGTCCCATTCTTTATGCATTCTTGTGTTGTACATCCTATTAGTCTATGTGTTTCAGTGTCTGTATATCCCCATCTCTGGGTGTCCCTGAGTCTCTGTTTGTATTGCCCCGCTTCCATGTCCTTATCTCTGCGTGCCCCTTATCTCTGTGTTTTAGTGCCTTATGCATCTTGTCCTTTAATGTACTTGAGTGTTTGCACATTCTGAGTCTCTGCAATCTACTGTCTATGTCTCCCTGTCTCAGTGTGCCCATGAATCTTTGTGTCTCATTGTCTGGGCATGCATTGAGCCTCTGTGTTCAAGTGTTTGTGCATCCCTTTTTGTGCATCACTGAGTTTTTGTGTTTTCTCAATATTTTGCATGTCCTTGAATCTTTGCATGTGATCTTATGTCTGTGCATCTCTGTGTCTGGGTATTCCTATCTCTATACTTCCCCAAGTTTTCCCCTGAACCTTGATGATCCAGTTTAAGTGTATCCCTGAGTCTCTGTATTCCTGTGTTTGGGTATCTTTCTATGAGCATCTAGAATTGTGTCTGTGCTCATGAACCTGCATATGCTTTCTTTCATCTGCCCTATGTTGGTAAGTCCGTGAGTCTGTCTGTCTCTGGGACTTTGCTCTCCATGTCTGTGATTTGGTATTTATCCCACTTCTCCATTTAGTTCCCCTGGCTTTTGACAGTGTCTTTGTATTATTGTTTCTTTAGTTGCTGTGGCTGTTTCTTCTTTTTTAGCTCTCGATATTTTTCTCTGGGTCCCCATTACTGTGTTCTTGTTTTTCAGAGTCTGTTTTTCAGAGTGTCTCTCTGCATCTGTTTCTTTTTCTGTCTGGCTATGTCTCTGGTTTTGTTTTGAACTGACTCACCACCTCTGTGTCCCCATCCCTCTGTGTCTGGTGTTGGGATCCACATCTTTTTATTTTCAAGCCACTATCTCTTTGTTCCTGTGTCTGATTCACAGTTCCCATCTCTTCATTTTCATTTGTGGCCTTGGTTGCTGTTTGTGTGTCTCTATTTCTGGGTGTGCCCAGGTATATCTGGATTCTGTGTCTTTGCATCCCTGCTTTTCTGGATAGATTTCCTTGTCACTGTGTCTCTGACCATTTGCTTATGTTCTGTGTCTCTATCTTGATCCTATCAGATATGTCCCTGTGTTTCTGTTCTTATGTCTAGCTTGTGTCCATATGACTATATTTGTGGGTACACATGCCCATTTCTACTTCTAGGGGCTCTGTTTCTGAATTCCTGTGTCCCTGTCACAGTGTCCCCATTATATCTGGAATCTGCTTGTCTGTCCTTACTAGTATATCTCTGTTATCTTGCCTGACCCCCATCTCATTGCTGGTTTTTGTCACTGTTCATGAGTCTGCATCCCCATGTTTTTGTCACTGGATCTCTGAATATATAAATCTGTGTTCCTGTCTCATTCTTAGTGTGTTCCTCTGCATGTGACTGTGTCCTTGGGTCTTTGTCATTAAGTAGGAGTCAGTGTAACGTCTGTTTCTATATACTTGTAGGTCTCTGCCCTATGTTCTCTCCTCATCCCTGTCCCCATATACACAAGTCAGCATGTCAGTGTATCTATGTGTTTCTACTTCTTTGTCCTTGGTGTCTTGGACTATGGTCTTGACTGACGCCTCCTGTTTACCTTTGTCTTTATGTGTTACTGTGTGTCTGGACACTTCTACTCCTGTGTCTGGATCTTTGTGCATATGTATCTATTAGTTTGTATGTTGTTATGTTTCAGTGTCTTTATGATAGCCATTGTGTGCCTATCCCTGGTGATCTTATTTTTGTCTCACTGCCTCTTTGTGACAGGGACAGTACCTCAAAATGGGGAGATATAGGCCTAGCAAGAGAACTCTGGGTTTTTGTCCCTGATGCTGTCACTCTGGCTCCCTGTCCCCTTCTTTGAATGCCTGTGTTTCCCTATATCTGTTCTCTTAGTTTTGAGATCCTTATGCTTTGTGTTTCTGAATGTCTCTACCACACTGTTTCTCCATCTGTGTCTGTGTCCTTGTTGGTGTCCTTCTGTGTGATCCCGTGTTTTTGGTTGTATGTATGCGTGCGCGTGTCTACTGCTGTATCATTGGTTCCTTTTTGTTCGTTCATTCATTCATTCAGCAAATATTTACTAAGCACCTATTGTGTGCCAGGCACTGAGGATACATAGATGATTCAGAAAAGGTCCTTGCCCTCAAAGAGCTCACAATCTAAGTCAGAGATCCAGACAAGTAAACTGATAATTACTACATAGTATGTGGATGGGATGGGATGAGCTATAGGAACAAAGACAAGGACTGAATTCAATCCAGGAGAGGGGCTAGGGAAGGCCTTCTAGAGAAGTTGACAACTAAGACTTGAAGGATGTGTAAAATCCATCTGCATGAAGACAAGGAACAGGGTCTCACGCAGAAGGAAAAACACATGCAAAGGCCCAGTGGTGGGAGACAACATGGTTGGTTAAGGGAACCCCAAGTGCCTTAAATACACTACGGGAGCCAGAGAAGGTTGTGAGTAGGGGCAGCTGCTCTGTCCGTTTTTTGTTTTAAGAAAGTCATCTCTAAAGCTGGTGTGGAGTGTGTATTGAATAGAGTGGACACTGGAAACAAGAACTGTGAGGAGGCAGGAGTCCCTAAGTCTCTAGGTCCATAGATACACATGGCTGTGTGTGTTTGTATGTTTTTGCATATGTGTCACTTAGTGCATGTGTATGTGTGCATCCCTCTGTGTGTCTTCATGCTCCTAGGTCTTTGTTTCTGGCTCAACCCTTGCCCTGGCCTCTGGGTATCCTAAACTCAGGTCTCCTGATTCTGGGGTCCAGGGGCCATCACAGGACATAGGCAAGGTAGGGGCGGCCCAACAGCTGTTGTACATGAGAGCGCTTCACTAGCCAGCAGGAAGACCAGCGGGGCAGCAGCCTTGGAGAGTCCTTTAGCAGCTTCTTGCCCAGAACCACAGGTACATCTGGGCCTTGGTGCGTCCGCAGGAATGGCCCCGTAGACCCCGCCACCAATTGGAGGTCTGCGTGCTGGAACTGCCCTGAGGGAGAAAGATGCAGAACCAGTCAGGGCACTGGCCTGAGTCCCCACTGAGAACTCTGAAAAGACCCTAAAGCAAGAAATCTAGAAGGAAAAGAAGGAGGGATGAGGGGAAACAAAGGCCTGGAGGAGGGTATTGTGGGAAATGAGCAGCCAAATGGGACAGGAGTGTATTATGGAAGGAGTGTATCAAGGCAGCAGAAGGGGAACAGTCAGGCATTGAGGCAGACAGGGCAGATGGGAGGGAAGGACAGGAGAGGAGTGGGGAGGCTCAGAGGAAATAAGAATGTATGTCCAACCCAGCATCACTGCCCAAACTCTTCGGTGTGTGCCTCTGCTCAGGTTCTGCCACTGTCTTCTGACCTACAGTCTGACCCCCATCAGTCCCCCTTCACAGAAACCCCAGAAGGATCTTTGTTACATCCATAACTGACTGTATCTTTCTCCTGCTCATAACTTTTGATAGTTCCCCCCTGTCTTCAGGATAAATCCAAACTCCTAGTCTGAGCATTCTGCTCTGACCACTCAGGCTCCATTTCTTCTAGCTCCAGTGCTTTCCTCTACTACTTTTGGTCAGCCTTTTGGACTGTGGGTCTCTCTCCTCCAGGGGATTTTTCTTTGGCTTTAAGGCTGGGCAAGGTGCCCCACCCTGGGCTCCTCTAGTGCCTTGGGCTGCTTTGTATCGAGTACTGATAGATCCTGAGATCACTATCCAGGTCTGGGTCTGTATTCTCCCCAGGGTAGACCTTGGCTCCGTTTTTCTTTGTAGTTGAGGGGCGGGAGGGCAGGATCCTCAGTGCTCACTGGCCTTTCACCTTAGCAGAGTCTCTCTTGAGACTGGTGCTCCCGGGCCCTTCTCAGCCTCAGCAAACACTTACCCAGCAGGCCACGGGCCAAGGTGCTAAGGCCTGAGCCATTGACCACATAGAACCCCAGATGGGGGAGTTGCAGGCTGCTGGGGTGCCTATAGCGGTGCCGGAGGATTAGGAACTCGAGGTGGTGTCCAATGCGGAGGGTGAAGCGGGCTGCAGCAGCCACCTGGAGCTCTAGCTGGGACCTCCTCAGCAGGGCAGGCTGGTCCCAGGACAGAAGCAAGGTTCCCTCGCCTTGCACAGATATGGAATTGCGAGTGATGTTGATAGTGTAGGCCCGGGGTTTGTCTGTGGTCACCGTGATGATGTGAAAGTAGGTGCGGATCTGGTGCCTGTGGTCTGGCCGTGGTGGTGCCCCAAGCAGCTGTCCATGCACACGCAGCCCTGGAGAGGGAAGAGTCCGTGCCTGGGTCATGTTCGTTCACATAGTCATTTATTTGGTCACCCACAGCACAGACAGGGCCCAGGGTGCTGATTTGTGGTTAGAGAGCTAGCTCCTGGGGAAAGTGCTTCTACCACAGCCTGTCCGGCTGCTCCTTCCTGTGCAATGTATGGACATAATTGTAGCTTGTACATGTTCACCCCCGTGGGGGTGTTTGCATGCATGTGTTTGCTTCTGACTGTGTAAATTTATATGTCTGGTTATGCTTACATGGGTATCTCTAGACCTACAAGTACATATTTGGGGAAGGTGCTATGTTAGAGTATTTTTGTTGTTGTTGTATGTTTATGTGTGTCTCTGGATATGTTAGTGCTATATGTCTTGGTGAATAGCTTATGTTGTGTGGTTCTGGTTGTGTGTTGGTAGATACTGATGTGTATCTGGGTGTATCATGGTGAGTATTTGTGTGCATTGGTGTGTTTTGTATGTCTAGAGTAGCAGAGTATGTGTGTCTGTGAGTGTTGAATTCCTGGGGTTTCAGTGCATGTATGTCTGAGTGTGCTGATGTTTGTGTCATTGTGTATATCTGAGCATGCATTGTATGTCAATGTGGATCTGGGCACATAGTTATGTGTTACTGTGTGTGGGTATAAAGGGTGTTGAAATATGTGTCTGGGTTTATATTTGTGTGACTTTACTGTGTGCCCTAGTGTGTGTATATACATATCTTTAAGTGTGTTGATGTTAGAGTACATTTATGTGTGTTTTCATGTATCTGGGTATTTACTTGTGCTGTGTGTTTGTGAGGATTAGTCCACAGATGTCTGGGGTGTTGACACGAGTATATCTGACTACAGTGTTATATGGAGTGGGGTTTTGGGGGCTCTCACCTGCCTTTGGGTCATCTATGAGCTGTAGCAGGTCCCCTGGGCGCCCATCCAGTGTGAAGCATATTCTCTCTTCTGAGCGTGGGATGTGGACCACAAAGTGGGGGTCACCATCCACTGCAAGGCAGGAGACAAGATTCTAAGGTTATGGCCTTAGAAGTAATGGGTAGGGGGAGAGGGCAAGGGAGAGGAGGGGAATGTAGGAGGCCATGTCTATTTCCCAAGAGAAAGCCCAGGCCCGTTTTCAGAGCACAAGCTGTCCTATACACACACAGTACAGTGACAGTCGCTGGCTTACCTGAGGATGAGAAGGTGAAGATGCTTGGTAACATGCCTGCAAAGGAGAGGAGGACTGCGTTGGTAAGAGACTGATCTATCACATTTCTAGGAACTCTGGAACACTCTGGCCTCTCAGTCATCTCCTCCCAGATACGGGTCAAATTCCTGAGCTCACATTTAAATCTTTTCTGGAATCTAGCCCCTGTCTAGCTCTCCACTCGTCTCTTTATGCTCCAGCCCAGCTGAACTATTGTTATGCATGCCCGGGCTTCTCTTGCTAGAGACCCATTGCTTTTGTTTTCTTCTGCCTGGATGTTTTCTTTTCCTTAGCTACCAAGGATCCATTTCTAGTTATCTTTTCTGGCCAACGCAAATGCTATGTTTCTCTTAGGCTCTGTCTGGTAGATAGAATCCTAACATGGCACCCAAGATTCCCAAGTTTATACATCCTGTGAAATCTCCTAGGACTGTGATATAATGAGATATCACTCCCATAAATAGGTTATGTTATGTGGTTCAGTTGATCTTAAAATAGGGAGGTTATCCAGATGGGCCTACCCTAATCACACAAGCCCTTTAAATATGGGCCAGAGAAGTCAGAGAGATTTGAAGTATGAGAAGGGTTTGACATGAGATTCTCCATGGCTGTCTTTAAAGATGGAGGGGGCCATGTGGCTAGGAATGCAGAAGAGTCTAGGACACGCAAGTGGTCCAGGAGGCCTCTAGTGTATCAACAGCCAGCAAGCAGACAGGGATCTCAGACCTACAAACATGTTGCCATCAACCTGAATGCACTTGGAAGATGAGAACTTAATCTGATAGACACCTCTATTTCAATTTTTGAGACCCTAAGCAGAGAATCCATCTGACCTGTGCCCAGACTTCTAACATACAAAACTGTGAGATAATTAAAGGCTGTTGCTTGATGTTACGAAGTTTGTGGTAATTTGTTAAGCAGCAATGGAACACTAATGCATTGCCTCTCCTCTGGACTCACACAATGCCTATGAGAAGGCTAACCGAATGGAAATGAAAGCTTAGGGATCTTTGTCAGTGGAGTCCCTTGTTCACCTTTGGCTAGCCCTGCAGAGCTCCCCTGAGATTCCATGATGCTTCCAGCTCCTCCCAGGATCTCTTCAGAATTGCCTTCCCAATGTGGATTTCCTGCCAAGTGCAAAAGAAATGGAAGAAATCTTTCACACTCTCAAGGCAAAGATGCTCTTAATCTCCCCAAGGGCACTATTGCTTTCTGACTAGGAGTGTCCTCAATGACTTTCCAATCTGACTGACATAGTGTCAAGACTAGGACTTTATGCTCTCCACAGCATCGTAGTCTTTTAAGCTCGTTTACGCTCAAAATTCTTCCTTATAGCACTCATTCATTCATTCATTCATTCAGGCACTGTTTAGGCATCAGGGATATAGTGGTGAATGAGGTAGTCATAATTTTTGACCTGATGCTCATATTTTAATCAGGGAGGCAGACATGAATGAAATCATAATTATCAATGGTGATATCTCCTATATAATAAAGAGCTAATATGTTAATTAGAACGAACAGCTGAATGACGGTCCAGAAGGTCCCAGACAAAGCTGGGGCTGTGAGGGCTGGCCAAGGCTGCGAGGGCCAAGCCCTTTGCACAAATTTTATGCATCAGGCCTCTAATATACTATAACAAATTATAGAGTGATTGGGGAGTTAACAGATACTGTACTTGACATCTGAGTTGAGATCAAAGGCATGAGCTGGAGTGTGAGTAGCAACAGAAAACATGAGGATCGTATGAAGGGGACAGGGCAAGACAGGTCAGAGAGATTACCAAGCAGAGGGAACAGCTTGAAAGTGGTCCCTGAGTGGAGTTGGAAGTGGGAGCAGGAGCCATTGGAGGACCAGAGAGGAGGCCAGTGGGGCTAGAGTTGAGCAAGTGAGGTCAGAGAGGTAAGGGCTAGAGGGAAGGACATGAAGGCCATAAATAGGACTTTGGGTTTCATTCTAGGTGTGAAGGGAAAATCGTAGGGGAATGAAGGGAAGGAAATGAAGTAACGTGTTAAAAGATCTGTTTGTCTGCTGTGGGAGAATGGCTAAGTGTTTCTCTAAAGAGAGCAGTGAGGCCAGTGAGGAGGCTGGAACAGTTGTCTAGGTGAGACACAATGGTATTCTGTCTTGAGAGTTGGGGTAGTGAAAAGTGGGTGCATTAGCAAATATATTAGAGGTAACATTGTCAGTAACTGAAGATGGACGAGATGTTGGGAGGGGGTGGTGGTGAGGGAGAGGACCATGTCAAAGATGGCATGCCAAAATTTGTGTCCCTATGACTTACTGCCACCCCCAAGTGATTCTAATCCTGCTAAGGTCACTCAAGAGATGTCACTCCTCTCAAGAAAGCAGAATAGAGGAGTGGTGAAGCACATTCAGCCTGGGACCAGATTATGTCAATTCAAATCTCTTACTCTCAGTGTGACATGGAGCAAGTTACTTCACCTTTCTGTGCTTCAGTTTCCACAGGTGTAAAATGCAGATACTAAAGAATTTATTGTGAGGATTAAATGAGGGACTAAAGTAGAGCAGTAGCTGCGCCTAGAAGGAGCTCAAAATGTTAAGTTATTATTTCACAGTTTTGGGGAAATTTAAAGATAATTGGCATCATCTTCCCTAATTTTTATACCCCTTTCATTAAACAGTGCTGTTCACAGAACACAAAAGAACCAATCAGACCTTCCTCGCCCAGGGATGCTCCCATTTAGAATCCCACACCCCTTCCCTACTTGGAAAACATGAGCAGTTGTTTTTTCCAACAAAGCAAATGTCAAAGCTCCAGCTTGGCCAGGTTGTTTCTGTTTAGCCTTCCCAGTTTTAACATCCCTTCTCTCCCAGGGCCTCATTCCGTACTTACGTACTGAGCCCCAGAGAAGCTAAGTAGCTGCTTCAAAGTTTCAAAACAAGCAAGCAGCTGTACTATCACTGAAATCTGCACAAGTCTTGCACACTCCTAATTCCTGGTGCTCTCCATTCAGACCTCCCTCTCATGCCTTCCCTTCTTGCCCGTGACACTCACCATTTTTGTCAGGAGTGAGGAAGGTATAGAAAGCCGGTGGGTTCAAGGACTCCACAAACTTGGACTCCAACATGGACTCAGACAGCAGCTCTAGTTCCTCGGGGAGAATGAGCAGGCTGACTGCCTCAGGGAGGGTGCTAGAAGGTAACAAGACTGGAAGGTTTGGGGGGCTGCCTTCTGGCATAGGCCTGGAGCTGTTGGGTAGCCCCATTGTTGGGACTCCTGACACAGATGATCCCAGAATTTCTCCTGTGCTTTGGGGCCCTGACAGCAGGTCACGCTGATGCCAGAGCCTTCCAGGGGGCAACAGAGAGGGCGATGTGGGATGAAAAGGAGTAGGGACGGGTTCTCCAAGGACAGGAGTGGTTGTGTTACTGCTGGGACTTGTAGGATTTGAGATTGTGCTTGGGACTGTGCTAAGACTCCGAGGAGGTGGGGGCCTGGGTCTGGCAGGCCTAGAGGGTAATGGGGTTTTGGGTTTGTTGGGGATTGGTGTCCTAGGTTTAGAAAGTGATGAGCTTGGCGAAGTTTGATGAGGTGGGACACTAGGTTTAAGAGGCAATGGGACTTTCGGTGTCTTGGGTAAGAGGGTCCCAGGTCTAGGGTGTGACAGGTTGCTTGGGGTCCTTGAAACAGGAACCCTTGGTCTGATGTTTGGTGGGTGTTTGGGGATCTGAGGTGTGGAGACTCCAGGCCTGGGCCGTGGCAGATTTTTGGGAGACTGTGGTGTGAGTACCCTAGGCTGGGGGTGTGAGGTGGCATCCAGTTTAGGTTGTGATGGAGCACCAGGTTTGGCGTGCAATGAAGTGACATGTTTCATAGTGCCAACTTTGGGCTGAAATGGGGTGCCAGGATTCATAGGCGGGACTTGGGTCTCAGAAACGATGGGTAATTGGGTCCCAGGATTCTGATGAGGTGGAACGCTGGGCTTTCTAAGCACAAAGACACTAGAATTTGAGGGCACAAGGGCAGCAGGTTTTGTCCTGAGAGTTGGCTGAGTCAAAGTGCCAGAATCGTGCTGTGATGGCATTTTGGGTCTTGGGTGTGCTGGGGTGGATACGGTACTAGGGCTCTGACCCAGGGGCTCCAAATCCCTGGAACTGCCCATCTTCTTTGTAGAGGCAGTAGTTGAGGACAAGTACAACTTCGAGTTTACAAGCCTTGATTTGGGAGAGATCTTGGGCACCAAGGTTGGCTGGGCTGTGCCTGCCCCTAGGCCATGCCTGCTGGCGGAAGAGGGCGTGATGGTTCCTGGCCCGGCTGTGGTGGAAGTCTGTCTCCTGGCCTTCTCACTGGCCTCCTTGGGCTGCACCATGACCAATGACGTCAGAGGTGTGACGAAGTTGTATTCGAGGGACAGGTTGAGGACTTTGGCAGCCAGCAGGTGGCGAGTGGTGGTGTCACGGGCCCGGAAGCGCGCCTCCAGCAGTTCTCCGATGGTGACGTAGGCCCAGAGGCGGCGGATGAAGTGGGCTACATTGGGGGCTGGTTCACCTGGGCACCCAAAGGCCTTCTGGCTGCTGTTGGTGGCCACCTCACTGTGACGGGCCACCAGAAGCTGACCTTTGGGGCCCCGGGCTGCCAGGTGGATGCCCAGTTCCTGCTCACCTGGCTGCACCAGGCCTGCCACCACCAGCTCTGAGCCACCGAAGTAGTTGGGGAAAAGAGCCCAAGGGGAGGCCCCAACCAGGCCGCCCAGGTAGTCCAGACGCACATCGGCCAGCAGAGGCATGGAGATCTCCTCATAGAGGCCCTGCAGCTGTAGGGCTGCATCCGTGTCTTCGTAGATGCGCCGGGCTGCTCCGCGGTTCTCCAGGGACAGGCGGCGTAGCAGCGGGAAGTCAGCATCATCCCCAAAGGCCAAGCTGAAAAGGGCCACCCTGTTGCCCAGTGCCTGGCGGACATTGGAGAGGATCACGCTGGGAGTCGTCACGCCAGCGGTGGGCTCCCCATCTGTCAGGAAGATGATGAGAGGGATCCTCCCCACGCTGGAGCCCCTCCCAGGCTCCTGGTTGCTATGGTTCAGCACCGAAGCAGCTGCCAGCAGAGCGGTGTTGATGTC
>PVJN01028929.1:0-26827 GCA_004026805.1 Lasiurus borealis | reverse complement strand
CAGCTCAGAATAGTGTCACGCTGGGGATTAGCATAACTTCAGTCATTTTTGTTTTGTTTCTTTGAGATGAAGTAAATTTGCCCTGTAATTCAGCCAAAACAAATAAGAACCATTCTCTCAAACTGAAATATCCTTCAAAAATGCAGAAAAGTATAAATAACAAAAATTTTAGCTCAGAGTTCCTCCAACTTAAAAAAAAACAACATTAAATATATGTCTTGTTCTCTGAGCATCCCAAGTATAAAATTTATGTAACCAAGTAAAAATAATTGTGACATCATAAAAATAGTTCCCATATTTGGGATTTCTTCCCAATAAGGTGGAAACTATGGTCAACTACCTTTCACTGCCCTGAACTGACAATGTGGCCATGTGCAGTTTGGAGTAATACAGCCTGGGTTCAAATCCTGTGTCTCCATTTACCCAGCACTTCAGTCAGCTTGTCTGTAAGCAAACTGGAGTACTAATAACTCGGGATTTTGTAGCAACCAAATAAAATTTTTTAAAAATGTGCCTAAACCAGTTTGGCTCAGTGGATAGAGCATCGGTCTGTGGACTGAGGGGTTCCAGGTTCCATTCTGGTCAGGGGCGTGTGCCTTGGTTGCGGGCGCATCCCGGGTGGGGGACGTGCAGAAGGCAGCTGATCGATGTCTCTTTCTCATTGATGTTTCTGGCTCTCTATTCCTCTCCCTTCCTCTCTGTAAAAAAAATCAATTAAAAAATATTTTTTTAAAAAAAGTCACAGTGACTGAGCCTAGTGTAGGCAACCAATTCACATTAGGATTTTTTTCAGTAGCCTATACTCCACTTGAACCCCTGGCACATAATAGGTACTCAATAAATAGTCTTGAATAAATGAATATGTCAATACAGTTTCATTTCAACAACATTCCTATCTAATTCTATCTGTGCTGCATTTTCCCCTGCTAAGTCCTAATATGGCACCAGATGCCGTGACAAATCAGAAAAGATGTGCGAAGCATGGTCTCTCCTGTCATCAAAAAAAATCATAAACATAATTGAAATAAGGTGCATGGCACAGTGAAGTAACGTCTAATAAATATTGATGGGATCCTGTTAAATTCTGCCTACCACCGCCACTAAAAAATGGAACATGCTTTTTATGGTGACCGTGAAAAACAAAAAGTGACGTGCTATTTTTAATCCCAGCTACCACAAAGAACTGGCAACCAAATGGCCGTTTGCTAAGGGAAGGGATGGGTGTGGGACTGTCAAATTTGCAAGCGCTCAGCATTAACATGCTCCCAATGAGATCCAACAACCTTGCCGATAGAAAATGGTATTGTTTAACTTCTGATTCTTAGCCAAGCGTGGAACCCGGAACGATGACAGGTTGGGGAAGACGAGGGACATAGAGAAATAGTTTGGGGAGGGAGGAGAAGGTGCATGGAGAAAACGGTTGTCCACAGCTCCTGCCAAGGACATTTCTCATTGCACAGCCAAGCTCTCAGGTCCCAAGTCTTGCAACAGCCTCTGGTGACCGGGACACTTTGCTCATTGAGAAACCTCTGAACGCATCACAGAGTTCATTGCCACCTCTGAAGGCCCACTATGCGCTCTCTCCACCGAATTCCACGTTAGAACAGCAAGGACTATTCCATACTGTGATGGCTGCCAAACTATTGTGCTCACATAACTGCATCAGAATTTTGAGAAAGTTGTCGGTCCTAGCACATTTTATGCTAACATTCAGAATTGGTCACCATCTATACTAATAAAAGGGTAATATGCTAATTAGACCGGGAGACCTTCCAGACGTCCTTCTGGATAAAGCCATCCATCATGGTGGGGCCAAGACAGAGGTGGTTAGGGGCGATCCGGCTAGGTGGGGAGGGCAGTTGGGGGTGATCAGGCCAGTTGGGGGGAACAGTTGGGGGCGAGCAGGGTGGCAGGCAGACAAGTGAGCTGTTAGGAGCCAGGGGTCTTGGGTTCCGAGAGACAGGGATTGGGTCTAAACCAGCAGTCAGACATCCCCCAGAGGTCCCAGATTGGAGAGGGTGCAGGCCGGGCTGAAGGACACACCCCACCCTCCCACCCTCCCCACGTGCATGAATTTCATGCACCAGGCCACTAGTATATTTATAAAGCCACAAGGGGTGTAATTTTCAACAAGATATATATGTCAACATTTTATAATAAAACAAGTATAGCATTTTATACATATATCCAATAGAATACACACACAAGGAAGATACCTGCCATTGTGAAGATAAAAATTTGTATGTCAACTGTAATTGAAAAATAAAAAATGATTAATTGCCAAAACCAGTTTGGCTCAGTGGATAGAGCATCAGCCTGCGGACTGAAGGGTCCCAGGTTCGATTCCAGTTAAGGGCATGTGCCTTGGTTTCGGGCACATCCCCAGGAGGGGGTGTGCAGGAGGCAGCTGATCAATGTCTCTCTCATTGATGTTTCTAACTCTCTATCCCTCTCCCTTCCTTTCTGTAAAAAAAAAAATCAATAAAATATATTAAAAATTATTAACTAACAAAATAATATTTCATATAAAGTTAAAATCAACTAGAGTTGGGACATATGTGTGAGTAGGTATCTGTGTGCATGCATGTGTACATCATACACACCCACATTTGCAGAGGTAGGTTCACAGTGAAATCACTTAAGCTTAAGCCTCAGGTGCCCTTATTTTCATAAATAAACTTACTAGCAATAAACTCATGTTTCTGTAAAATCTGCAAGGTAAGCTACTTAACTGCAACTAGTTAAGACCACTGTCTCTTTCCACTCAAACTTTCCCTTCGTCCTTCACCCTCACACATTGGAGGACACTGCACGGATTAGGCATTATTATTTCATATTTGTTTATTCTTTTTCCTTAAAAAAGCTTTCAATTCTGCAGACTATTCAAAGCCTGACAGAGAGCAGTACGTACAAGATTGAAAACACTAGCTACATCAGGTAGCAGGAGAGCGAGAGAATGTGGAGGAGGATGACACAGGTATATGTATGATACCCTCAGTGGTGGAAGATCCTGGTTGGAGCTGAGCCCATTATAAAGAAGGGAAGGAGGAAGGAATTAATAAGCTTTCTTTCACTGATTCATTTTTCTCTAGAAATTTGTATTTTCACTCCACTTCCCCCACAGACTTTTGTTCTAACGATATATTTTTATGTTTGAGAAGAATTTCCTTCACTCTCATCTATTCTGTACCACAAAAATATGCACGCAAATTAAAATTCATTTTTTTAAATGTTCTGTGACCATCTATAATGTTCTAAGAGCTTAAAATACATTTCCCGAGTTGAATTTGTATTAAGATTACCATTGGTGCATAACGGATCAAAACAACAAACGTATTTTACGACTTTCACAAATAATTAGTAAAAAGTAAAACTTGACTGAAAATGCAGCAGTTAATGGGGTGAACAGTGCTGTGTTGTTTAACCACTTAACATAACTATGACTGAATTTTACGTCTTTCAATCTTATTCCTATTTTTTCATTTTAATCAATGTGAATGCTGACAAACCTTAGTGACATAAATGAATACACGGGAATTGGAGCAGTTTTATTAGTGTGATGCCCCTCACTTTTTTTTTAAATATATTTTATTGATTTTTTTACAGAGAGGAAGAGAGAGGGATAGAGAGTTAGAAACATCGATGAGAGAGACATCAATTAGCTGCCTCCTGCACACCCCCTACTGGGGATGTGCCCGCAACCAAAGTACATGCCCTTGACCGGAATCGAACCTGGGACCTTTCAGTCTGCAGACCGACGCTCTAGCCACTGAGCCAAACCGGTTTCAGCTGTCCCTCACTTTTTCACATACTTCTGAGTCCTGCAGTGATCAGCTGATCATCTACCTGAAGAGATAGATAACTCCTCTTGGAAAACTCAATTCCTTGATAACTTGAACTCCTTCACCTTGGGTGAAAGCAAAGAACGGAAACCACTGACTTGCAAAGAGGTCCGTTATCTTCAGCAGGCATGCGCTTTCTCAGCACCAGGCTTTCGAATTCTTTCTGTAGCACCTCGAGGTGTTGGACACCAACTGAGTAAGAGCCAGGTAAAGCCCTTCAGAAAGTATGGGCCGGAGGTTGAGGGAGAAGGAGCGCCAGCCTGTCTGTTCTCAGGAAGATCAAGGTTAGAAGGGAATAACTGGGCAGCTGACATGGAGAATCTGAATCTCTCAAACAATCCCTGCTCAGTTCCCCCTGGAAGGTCAATGTACACAGTGCTCAAAGGTATACCAAGCCACTGAATCTGACACCTGGCATTCGGTGCACATTCAGATGTACTCTTCCCTGCCCCTCACACTGTCCCTTTTCAAAAGCCAAAAACAGAAAAATGTGGACATATTGTATAAATATTCAACCAAAATGTCTTCCAGTGGAAAGGACTTGAAGAGTTCCCATTTTAGTATACTAAAAATGTGCACGTGCAAAACTGTGAGTGTGCATGAGTGTGTGTGCGTGAGTGTACCAGTCTCCCAGTGTTTCCCTTTACTCCGTGTACACTTGAAAAATCAATTACACTCAATATATAAACCATCTTATTCCAGACATGAGAAAATAGACCATTTTCTAATTCATGTAAATTTAGATGAAATTAAAAGATAGGGAAAGGGGTGGGGGAGGGACATTCTGTAATACTTTCAACAATACAGATTTTTTTAAATGAAGCTAAGATATTTTTAAGAATCAAAAAAATATATAATAAAATATAAAAGGTATGGAAAGAATGTTAAGCCCCAAGTTTACAACCTACTTTATAACTGCTTTCACAATATCCTTTCTTTTCTATGATTTTTTTCCCCAAGTGTCTCAGAAGGTTTTGTGAGATCCTGGACCCCAGGAGCACCTAAGCTATGGAAAGGCCAACAAAAGCTCGCTGCATGGGGTGAAGGGGTCAATAACAATAACAATAATCATAAAAGAAAAGCCAGTAAAATGAGTTCCATCCTCTCCCCGACCACTGAAAGCGTGCTGGAAGTGTGTGTGTGTGTTTAAAAGAGTGTCAGCTGCTAAGGCATTCAAACTATGTTTATTGCGAACTTCTGCCTCAGCCTCTGGCCACGCTCAGCGGCCAGAGCTCACGTCTTGCTGATCAGGAAACGCACAGCGGGGCCAGGAGGATCACATCCAAACGAGGCCTCCATGGGGCCGCACATCCAGCCCATCAGCCTGCCCAACCCGGGAGGCGAACGAGCCAGAACATCTCTCCTGCTGCTTCGTCATCCCCATCCCCACAGGCAAGCTCTCCGGCCGCACTGCGTTTCCACACCTCAGCCCTTAGCAGCATCCAAACGACCCCTCTCCCGGGCCTGCCAAAAGGAAAGCCCGAGAAACCCAGCCTGGGGAGACCCCGCAGGGCCAGGCTCCATACCCCTTTTCGGAACACAGAAACCCGCTAAAAAGCAAAACACCCCAATGGTAACAGCTCTGCTCCCCGGGACAGGCCATGGCTGAGCTGACCTGTGATTTATTTTTTTTTTAATATATTTTCATTGATTTTTTACAGAGAGGAAGGGAGAGGGATAGAGAGTTAGAAACATCGATGAGAGAGAGACATCGATCAGCTGCCTCCTGCACGCCCCCTATTGGGGATGTGCCCGCAACCAGGATACATGCCCTTGACCGGAATCGAACCCAGGACACCCCAGTCTGCAGGCCGACGCTCTATCCTTTGAGCCAAACCGGTTTCGGCTGACCTGTGATTTGATATTATGCTTCCTACTTTTATAAAGGGCCCATGTCTGACCCAACCTCATAAAACATGTCGTTTTCTGGGGTGGGGGAAAAGAGGGCAGAAGGGGCGGGAACAGAAAGAAAGAACCACTGAAGGAGATACAGTCTAAGACTCTAAGACAGCAGTTCTCAACCTGTGGGTCGAGACCCCTTTGGGGGTCAAACGACCCTTTCACAGGGGTCGCCTAAGACCCTCGGAAAATGCAGATATTTACATCATGATGCATCACAGTAGCAAAATTTCATGGTTGGGGGTTACCACCCCATGAGGAACTGTATGCAAGGGTCGCGGCCTTAGGAAGGTGGAGAACCGCTGCTCTAAGAGCAAATAGCTTTCTCCTGTGATCTGGAGGTAGGAAAAGACAGGCTACCTTTTCCCACCGAACCGGTGCGCTTCCTACAATAGATAATGAAATGACACGTTTTAGTCTCTTCTTGCCATGGCATCCAGATCATGCAGATATGTGTTTAATGTGCAGCTACAAAAACCCTCTACTCCAGGTACATGGTATAATTACCTTAGCAAACATATGTCACCCAGGAAGTGCCAGACCCGGGCAAGTTCAGACAGGCTGGCTCTGGCATGGAGCAGCCATCTGAGCTTCTTTTTTCCCTTCGCCTCTTCTCTAAAAAGATGTCCTAAAATTCAGGTGATTGAGTAGTCACTTCAAAGACTACCTACCCGCCCACTACCATCTTAGCACCGTTCAATTGTTTTTTTCTTTTAAATATATTTTATTGATTTTTTACAGAGAGGTAGGAAGAAAGATAGAGAGTTAGAAACATCGATGAGAGAGAAACATTGATCAGCTGCCTCCTGCACTACTGAGGATGTGCCTTGCAACCAAGGTCCGTGCCCTTGACCAGAATCGAACTTGGGACCCTTCAGTCCCCAGGCCGAAGCTCTATCCACTGAGCCAAACCGGATTTGGCATGTGTGTTTTTTTAAAGTATATTTTATTGATTTTTTACAGAGAGGTAGGAAGAAAGATAGAGTGAGCCAAACCGGTTTCGGCTCACTTGCTTTTAATGACCTAGCCCCCACTCCTCCAACTGTGTTTTAACAAAATTGAAGATTTAAGAAGTTATTTCTGGTTAAAACCAAAACAAAATATTTAGACCGTTTTTGCGTGAAACCTCCTAGAGCCGGTGGCAGCCCAGGAAGGCTGGATGTGTCCCCGCAGGGACCTGCTTTAGGAAAAGCCACACTCAGAATTCGAGATCCACAGTCCCAGCCGAGGGGACTTAAGGAGACCTAAGTGGAGGCACTTGGAGAGAACCTTCCAGAAAGCTACAGAAAAACAAACTCTGACGTACTCAGGGAAGCGTCACTTTTAAACCAGCAAGAAATTAGAGCCCGGATGCCCACTTAACCTATGACAAATGGCACGATCAAAGTTACCGAAGTAAGTGAACATCCACTCGAGATATGGTGTATCCTATCCTGATAAAAACGCAGCCGGGGTTTTTCTCCCCATTTCAGCTAATCAGAGAAAATAAACCATCAGCTTGTACAGCTGCTATCATAACAGGCTCATGTCAGCCAGGAGGCAAATGGACATGCTGATGTGATACTAAATACCTGCAGGGTAAGAGTGTAGTTGATTTTTCTGTCAAACTCACTTTATCAAGATGAAAGGGACTTGGAGAATTCTCAGTAAAAGAGTTAGAAAAACACGTCAGTACTTGTGAGGAAATATGCTTCCCTGCAGCAAGAGGTAAAAAGCTCACATCGGTTCATGGTGAATTCTGAAAAACGAAGTGACTGTTAAAGAATAATAGCATTCAAGGGTGGTGACTTTGTCTCCAGTTAGACTGGGAAAATCATTGAGTTAATTTACATCAAAATAAAAGCAAGGGTTTTAAAACTAAATGAAAAGGTGCAACAACAAAGGGACTAGAAGAAAATATAGAGATATGTAGTTGATGTCAGGATATAGGCCTTTCTAAGCATAAAAGCAAAAAAAAAGAAATAATAAATGAAGAAAAACTCATTAGTGCCCAGGAAAAAAAAAAGATATTGATTTACAAGCCTAAAAGGCAAAAAAAAAAAAAAAAAAAAAAGAAGAAGAAGAAGAAGATGATTATTTGCACATATGGTGAAGGGTTAATACTCAGCTCTAAAGAACTCTTATAATTGACTAGAGGCCCAGTGTGCAAATCTGTGCATGGGTGGGGTCCCTAGGCCTGGCTGGCACTTGGGGCTAATGATGGGGGTGGAGGACCTGGCCAACCAGGGAGAGGGACTGGGAGAGGCTGGCCAACCATGAGAGGTTGGCTGTGCAAGTGCACTGACCACCAGGAGGCTGCTCCTGCATTGAGCATCTGCCCCCGGTGGGCAACGTGCATCATAGCAGCCGGTCAGCCGGTCAACTCATCGTTCAGTCGTTGTTCAGTCTTTCCGTCACTTAGGCTTTTATATCTATAGATGAGATTAAAGAAGAGATCTACAGGGGGAAAAGGGAAAGGACAAAGCTATGATTTTTTTTAAATTATCTTATAGACATAATCAAACTGTTCAATTTTATTAATATTCAAACAAATGCAAATTAAAGTGTAATAATGTTATTTTTCACCAATCGAGTCGATGAAGAGTTTTATAAGACTATTTCCAGTGCTTATAAAGGTCTGAGCAAAACAGGTGATAGACACCTGGTGAAATGCACCAAAAAAATCCTAGCAATTTGTACGAAAAGCAATTTAAAAATGGGTTCACACTTCAACCCAGCAATTCCAAGTCTAGGAAATTATCCCAGGGAAGTAGAGAAGTACATATGCAAAAATTTGACAACGTTCATCACAGCTTTACGTCAAATCATGGAAAACTGGAAACAGGCCAAATATAAAAATGTTTAGAAGCCTTGCAAAAGGAATTATTGTACTTTCACGTGATTCTCTGCCCCCAAGAAAACCAATGTAGAAAAATACATAAGGCTGTGGAGTCACATCTGGGACCCTGCCAACTGGAGGCAGGAAGTTTGCAATCAAACCAAAGCAGATGTGATAAAGGAATTAATTTTTACTTTCTTCTGCCTGCTTTTCTCTAGTTTCCAAGCTTTATACAATGAGCACGTATTCGTGGTTTTCATGACTTCTTCACCGCGTGTTTTTCAAGCATTACACCAAGTTATTTTTTATTTGCTCTATTTACAGACAATCATTTGCTCTGGCCATAAGAACACTTCACCTAGAATATATGGATTATGGATAACAAGAAACACTTGGCTGTGAATTCTGATACTACGCCTCAACATCAAAATATAAAACAGTACAAAGATCTGCAATAACTATTTGAAGAAACTTCACACCCAACACCAGTGGTTTTACTTCCTGTGTTTACTTATGAACTAGACATTCGATCAAAATTAGTCTGTTCAGCTGAAACCGATTTGGCTCAGTGGATAGAGCATCGACCTGCGGACTGAGGAGTCCCGGGTTCTATTCCGGTCAAGAGCATGTACCTGGGTTGCTTGCACATCCCCAATGGGGGGCATGCAGGAGGCAGTTGTTCGATGTCTCTCTCTCTCATAGATGTTTCTAGCTCTCTGTCCCTCTCCCTTCCTCTCAGTAGAAAATCAATAAAAATATATTTTAAAAAAATTAGTCTGTTCACAAATCTCCAAACAGCCTGCATTTCAATAACTAAGGACTGCAGACATTAATTTAAACAAAAAAAACAGGCCAAGACCATTTTGGCTCAGTGGATAGAGCATCGGCCTGCGGACTGAAAGGTCCCAGGTTCGATTCCGGTCGGGGGCATGTACCTTGCTTGCGGGCACATATCCAGTGTGGGGTGTGCAGGAGGCGGCTGATCGATGTTTCTCTCTCATTGATGTTTCTGACTTTCTATCCCTCTCCCTTCCTTTCTGTAAAAAGAATCAATAAAATATATATTTAAAAAAAAAAAAACAGGCATTTCTAAACTTGAATCAGGCAAGGATGTGATTGCCACTTCAGAAAAGTCAAATGTCCTTGAATTCAAATCATCAAATTGGTCAAGGAAATTCTACTAAAAAAGAAATTTGGGACATGTTTAATAGCACAGATCTTCAATGAGCCAGACTGACTCCTGTGTCTATTTATGCGTGTTCCTGGCTTCCCAGAAATGCTGCTGTGTAGACCCGTGCTACTCAGAGTCTGGTCCTCCAACCAGGCACTGCTCAAACCTGGGAGCGTATTGAAAATACAGAATCTCAGAGCCCTCCCCTCTCAAGCCTACACCCCAAAATCCACAGCTTAGCAAGTCCCCTGGTGATCCGCATGCACATTAAAGTTTGCGAGCAGCTGGTATAAGGAAGCTGAAAGCTTGCTGAAACCAGTGTGGCTCAATGGATAGAGCGTCGGCCTGCGGACTAAAAGGTCCCTGGTTCGATTCCGGTCAAGGGCATGTATCCTGGTTGCGGGCACATCCACAGTGGGGCGTGTGTGGGAGGCAGCCAATCGATGTCTCTCTCTCATCGATGTTTCTGACTCTGTCTCTTTCCTTTCCTCTCTGTAAAAAATCAATAAAATATATTTTAAAAAAAAGAAGCTGAAATCTCAAGCGTTACAAGTCACAGGCAAATAAAAACTCATAGGTTAAGCCCCCCTATCTCCAGCATCCAGCACATAACTGGATCTGATGGACATCCGTTGAAGGAACGAACCTGAAGAGATGGAAGAGACAACAGAGAGGACGGCTGCCAAGCCACATGTGCGGGAGGGCAGGCATAGGAAAGCACATGTTTTCTGAGCCTTGAAGTCCCGTGGATGTGAAACTTCAATGAAGTGGAAGCCTTGCGGGCAAGACCTACTCTGAAATTAACAAAAGGTCGCCTCTCATTTCCACAAGATCACCAGGAAAGAGTCTGGCAAAGGGAGGCTGTATTTTAAAACAGCCATGCATTATCCCATAAAGGAAACACGGCACAAAGACAGACAGTAGCCCACCCAGAAACCAGACAGCGTTCTAGTCTGTTTCCCTACCAAACTCCACACTCTGGCCTAGGCGGGTCAGAAGGAGAGCGACACCATTTTATAACTGTGTACATTTGAAGACACAAGCGCACAGAAACTAGGGACCTCACCTCTCTCCCACCCCCTCTTTCCCAGCCATGAGAAGAAACAGGAGAGCAAACACAAGAACACTTGAACCACGTCTTGTCCAAAGGCATCTGAGAAGTTCACCCTCAATCTATGTAACTATGAGACTCCAAATATGCTCTCTAAAGCAGTGGTTCTCAACCTTCCTAAGGCCGCGACCCTTGCATACAGTTCCTCATGGGGTGGTGACCCCCAACCATGAAATGTTGCTACTGTGATGCATCGTGATGTCAATATCTGCATTTTCCGATGGTCTTAGGCGACCCCTGTGAAAGGGTCGTTCGACCCCCAAAGGGGTCGAGACCCACAGGTTGAGAACCGCTGCTCTAAAGGGAAGCTCTGGATATCCTTTGCCGGTGAAAGGGACGATAAAAAGATAGAAGTTACAGATGCTCACAAATACTTCCTCCTCCCTCCCTCTCATTTCTGGGAACCGCTTCATCTCGCAGCAGGCCCAGAACGGAACCACACACACTGCAGACTCCGTAAGGCCTGGGATCTCCGCGGGGCAAGCAAACAAGAGCCACCTTTGGAGCTGGAAAAAAACAGCAGCAAAGGAAATAAGCGGCCTCTATCCTGTCATCTGCTGAAGCAAAACACACTGGGCCACGGGGTTTTCTATGGATGGAGCTTTCCAGAACGCTCTCCTCCACATTCACCTCTGGGTGCTCTCCGGATCTCAGCTGGAGAGCAGCTTCTACGGAACGGCTGAGGGGTACACGACACCTTTGCAGGAGCAACCAATGTCCCCTCCACGCTGCTTAAACTGGCATCGCACGCCCAGGCCAGTCCACATGCCGCTCCTCCGGGCAGGCACGCCTCACCAACCCGCTCAGAGAGGACCACACCACAATCCCGGGGACAGTCTGGCCAGCAGGGAGACGCAGGGGTGCCCAAGCCGCCCGCTGACACCTCACCTCCTTCCCCAGCCCTGCCACGGCCTCTCTGCCAGTCACCACTTCCCCACGGCGGTAAAAATAACTTCCTCTGAGTCTGTATGTGACCGTGCACACATCTTTCTGGCACGTCCCTGGGTGGATTCTGACACTCCAGCAGAAGGAAATCACAAGAAATCTGCAAGCCCCTTTTCTCGAAAACTCCAACCGGATGAATCAGTTCCACGTTTTCCTGGATGCTGAGACACGGCTTCCAGGCAAGAGAAGATGCTCCCATCTGAGCACCTCGCGGGTTCCTTCTTTGCTTCTCACAGACTCAGCAAAGTCCCAGAGACGGAGCGGAGCAAGCTTGCGGGCTGTGGTTGAGGGTACAGAGGTTGAGGGTACAGAAGGGCATCTCAGGAGGCAGACGGCCCCACACACGGTGGCCCTAAGAAGTCAGCAGGACTTGGTATGGGCCTGGAAGCTGGGTCACACTCCTGTCATAGCGACAGGAAGGGTGGATGTGGCCGTCATCCTCAAGAGAAGACAGTCATTTTTAACAGTGACTCCTCCCCACATAGTAGGCTCTCCCACAGGGGGAACCAGCAAATTCTCCATCCTTTAGGCCACATTGACAGTGATAGATGCTTAAGGGAATAAAAACGGTTTGATATTTTCACGTGCTTATAGGCCACTTGCGTTTCCTCTTCTGCGAATTGCCTGCTTCTATTCCTGGCCCATTTATCTCATGAATTCTTTCTTCATTTATTTTTTTGGTTTGTTGTCGTTGTTCCTGGTTTATGGATCTCTCTGCATATTAATCCCATTTCCTAGAGAAATCATCTGTCCCCGATCTGGGTCCTTTTTTTGCTTTGTTTATGAGGTGTTATCATTCAGAAGGTTTTGCTTGAATGTTGCTGTTTCCTTTGTTGTTTGTGCTGTGTCTGTAGCTGACTTTCAGAGGAGAACCACTGGAAAATACACCTGTTTGTCTGGACGACACCTATGTGGGGGGAGGGGGGGGAGGAGAGGTACCCACGACAATCATCTTGGTGTCTTCAATGGGAGGAAATCCAACAGACTGTTCTACGCGGCTCCCAGAAGGAGAATTAGCAGAAATAGCTGGAAGCTCCGAGAAGTAGCGGGAAGCTACGGGAAGTAGCTGGCCGCAGAGTGAAGAACCCAGTCAGCATCGGAGCTGTCCACCGTGGGAAGAGATGGGCAGTGAGGAGCCGGCAGCTGGGCCAAGGCTATGAGAATCCTCCATGAACAACACCAGCTACGTGTTTTCCTCCCTCTTCCTGTCACATTGGGAGACTGAATCCTGGGAAACCGAGTCTTCCTCGGCCTCCTCTCTCTGCCTTCCTACGGACATTGTGTTTCCCACAGTTCCTGGGGAACGGTGCTCCCCTAATTGGTGCTGGGGAACAACAACTGTGATTAACTTTGGAATTATTAACCTACACACCGAGATGGGTTTGGCTCAGAGGATAGAGCATTGGCTTGTAAACCGAAAGGTCCCAGGTTCGATTCCGGTCAGGGGCATGTACCTTGGTTGTGGGCACATCTCCACTGTGGGGCGTGCAGGAGGCAGCTGATCAATGTCTCTCTCTCTCATCTATGTTTTTGACTTTCTATCTCTCTCCCTTCCTCTCTGTAAAAAATCAATAAAATATATTTTAAAAAAAGAAAAGAAATAAAATACTGACCTATAGCTCTAGCTGGTTTGGCTCAGTGGAGAGAGCGTCAGCTTGCGAACTGAAAGGTCCCAGGTTTGATTCCGGTCAAGGGCCTGTGCCCAGGTTGTGGGTTCAATCCCCAGTGGGGGACTTGCAGATCCATGATTCTTTATAGCCAATCCATGATTCTCTCTCATCATGGATGTTTCTATCTTACTCTTCCTTCCTCTCTGACATCAATAAAGGTGTATTTAAAAAATATATCGATCTACAATGTTTTTGCATATCAGCCTGCCTTAGTGACTTGACTCTTACAATCTATAATAATAAAAGCATAATATGCTAATTAGACCAGACACCCTTCCAGATGAAACCGCAGCAGAGGCAGCCGCTGTGTGGGGCACCAGGCCTCTAGTCTTTTCAATAACCACTTGGCTCCAGAGGAGATAGCCTTCTATTTTCCATGGCTACAGTTAAGTGGTTTCTTATCTCGTAACACGTGACTTTAAGAGTAGATGGAACCTTAGATAGCATCTAATTCAGCGATTCTAAAGAGAAAGGAGGCTCCATCCCCTGGGGCTGCTTATAAAAACCACCTAGAGAACTTCTTTAAAGAACCCCGAAACCACCCCATTCCCCCTTCCCTGGTCCCGGGACACACTCCGGGATGGACCATTAAGACCCTATGGAAATACTGCCGCAGAGGGAATTCCTAGGGAGGGAAAACAACTGAGAATCATGCACCAATCAAGCTTCATTTTGGAGGTGGAGAAACTGGAGCCTAGGAGGCATCTGTGACTTTTTTTTTTTAATATATTTTTATTGATTTTTTACAGAGAGGAAGGGAGGAGAGGGACAGATAGTTAGAAACATGGATGAGAGAGAGACATCGATCAGCTGCCTCCTGCACGCCCCCCACTGGGGATGTGCCCGCAACCAAGATACATGCCCCTGACCGGAATTGAACCCGGGACCCCTCAATCCGCAGGCTAACGCTCTATCCACTGAGCCAAACCGGTTTCGGTGGCATGTGTGACTTTTAACAGCACAGACCACTAGACTCTCTGGGTACTGGTGCCTCTTCCTTCAGCCCACGTGGCTTTGCCCGGCTGTGCTGCGTACCCCACGGGAAGGCATTCACGCCAAACAGCTTCATGTCTAAGCAGCAAGTTCTGTGCGGAAATTGCAAAGTCACCGTTTTCCCTGGCAAAATGTTAACTCTCTGTTAAACAACATAAAGCAGCGGTTCTCAACCTGTGGGTCGAGACCCCTTTGGGGGTCGAAGGACCCTTTTACAGGGGTCGCCTAAGACCATCGGAAAATGCAGATATTTATTTTTTTAAATATATATATATATATATATATATATATATATATATATATATTATTGATTTTTTACAGAGAGGAAGGGAGAAGGGATAGAGAACCAGAAACATTGATGAGAGAGAGACATCGATCAGCCGCCTCCTGCACGCTCCCCAATGGGGATGTGCCTGCAACCAAGATACATGCCCTTGACCGGAATCGAACCCGGGACCTTTTAGTCCGCAGGCCGAAGCTCTATCCACTGAGACAAACCGGTTTTGGGGGAAAATGCAGATATTTACATCACGATGCATCACAGTAGCAAAATTTCATGGCTGGGGGTCACCACCCCATGAGGAACTGTATGCAAGGGTCGCGGCCTTAGGAAGGCTGAGAACCACTGATATAAAGTCACATTGGCTTTCTCAGGGAATGGGTGACCGGCTACAATGAATGGATGGCAATGGCCTTTCGGCTCTCACTGGCCCCAGCATCCCTCTGAGACCACTGGGCAGGGCCAGGCAACGCGAAGAAGCAGAAAAGAGGAAAACAAGCCAGTTCCCAGCCTCTTGGCAAACACAGGCTCTGCAGCCGGGGTTCACCGCGGTGGCCCTGACTTGCAGCGGCAGCAGAGAGGAGAGAGTGGCTGTGGACTGGCCGCGGTAGCTCCATCATCAGCGGGAGGAGTCCTCGAAGCAGCCGCAGTGCAGCCTGGCAACACGATTGTTTGAAAAGGTGTGACTTTTGGACCAGCGTCCCGGCCCCGGCACGGCTGGTGCTTCCGGAGAGAAAGCTGCACCACACTCGCTGGGCACCACTATTTTTGTTGTGTGAACGCAGGGGAAAGTGTGCATGATGCAAAACAGAGGGGAGCGGGCTGGGTAAGGAATGTGTTCTTTCCAGACTATTCCCGGGAGCACAGCGAGGAGCACAAGCAGGAAGGCTTGTGCGCATGTAATGCTCGGGGCCAAGGATGAGTGTGTCGGCTGTTGAAGAGCCCTTGCCGGATCGGAGCGTGAGAGGGACAAGGTAAGTCACAAACACACGAGTTTAGTGATTTCATGTTTCTTGGTTGAATATGGGACCAAGCCATGAGTAAACATGCATACTCCACTAGTATGTGCATTTGCATGAATGGGAATGTACGTGTGTGCACATGTATATGTGTGTGCAGGTGCACACACATTGTGTGCCAGGAGAAGAGTCTGAGAGAAGAAAAGAATAAGGTGAGAAAGTGGACATTTGTTGAATTCAAATGCTGGGCCTTGGGTCAGAGAGGTAGCCTATAAATAGCCATTATATATATATATATAATATATATATATATATATATATATATATATATATATATATATATATTATATATATATAATGTATTTTACTGAATTTTTACAGGGAAGAAGGGAGAGGGATAGAAAGTCAGAAACATCGATGAGAGAGAGACATCGATCAGCTGCCCCCTGCATGCCCCCCACTGGAGATGTGCCAGCAACCAAGGTACATGCCCCTGACCGGAATCAAACCTGGGACCTTTCAGTCCGCAAGCTGACGCTCTATCCACTGAGCCAAACCGGTTCCGGCATAAATAGCCATTATGAATCCCTTTGTATAAACCAGAGATTTTCAATCAGTGTGCCACAAGACTTTTTTACAAATGTAATACATAACTATTTAGACAGGGGCTCTGACCTCTTTTCCCTTAGACCAGTGGTCTGCAAACTGTGGCTCGCGAGCCACATGCGTATCTAGAGTCGCGGTTTGCCACTCTGTTGACTAATGAGTTTGCCGACCACTGGCCTAGACTCTCGATTCCAATCATTACAGGCTGTTGTTGTTCCTGGTGATGAAGCCCCTATCCCAGTGGTCGGCAAACTCATTAGTCAACAGAGCGGCAAACTGCGGCTCACGAGCCACAGTTTGCCGACCACTGCCTTAGACTGTCAAATACAGAAATGACAACAGCCAATATACTAATAGCCATCTGGTGTGAATGAATAAAAAATATACCTATTTTTGTCAGGTAGGCAAAAATATATATTTTGGCGTGCCGCAGAATTTTTAGAAATTAGTTTCTGTGTGCCATGAGGTGACAAAGGTTGAAAATTGCCGGTATAGATCAAAGCACCTGAGGTTCAGAGAAATCAAGAAGCTTCCCCCAAATACCCCCAGCTAATCCCACAATGGATCACATCAAATGTCATTTTCAAATGCCCGATGCTTCTAGCCCACAGAAGGCCTTCAATGACTATTCGCAGAGTGATTTTGAACAAAGGAAGCTATATGTTTCAGAATACTTTCATTTTTATTTTCATTAAGACTGTGAAAGTCATGTTCACTGAACTTGAAAAAAATCAATGGTGTTCCCAGAAACGCAGTATGGTTAAATGTAAATGGTTATTTAAATCATCCATCAGTGAATGGAGTCAGAATCACTTAAAGCCCTGGCTTAAGGTTATTTCAATATCTTTCATCAAAATGGGATGAGTGGGTTTGTGCGCTGAGCCTAATTAGATAGCCTATCATTTTGCCATTCTCCATTAAAATCCATTGAGTCACTCTTTCAAAAACCACATCATCTTCTGGTCCCGTCTCCTTAAAAACTCCAAGTCATGCTGGGAATGTACTAGCTAATTTAACACAAATCGCTACTTAAGGAAGATACTGGCCTAGAGAGAGAAATACATACACTGCTATTCTGCAAACTCCCAAACAATTGGTCCAGGATTCAAGATATTGATAAGAGCTGAAACCAGTTTGGCTCAGTGGATAGAGCGTCAGCTTGGGGACTAAAGGGTCCCAAGTTCGATTCTAGATAAGGGCATGTACCAGGGTTGTGAGCACGTTCCCAGTAGAGGGCATGCAGGAGGCTGCTGATCAATGTCTTTCTCTCATCCATGTTTCTGACTCTCTATCCCTCTCCCTTCCACTCTGTAAAAAATCAATAAAAATTTTTTTTAATAAAAAAATGAAAGAAAATGGCAAGAAACCAATATTTTGCATTCGAGTTGTATGCAGCCATATCCCTAGATTGACCTGTTATTCTTAATTACAGGGAGAGCTCTAAACGTGCACCTTGAACTCCCTACAGGGGGACCTTATAAGAGGTGGGCCGTGATCCCCATGCACAGAAGGCCATGTTTATAAAACTATACGTCATGGTGGGTTTAATGCTTTCTCCACAGCCTGGAAGAGTTGGACTGTAGACATCAGCAGAGCTTGAGTCTTGCCTACCACCCCTCCCCACAGTCAAGTTTTTACTTACACCAGGGACTGAACAAAGCAGGCAAAGGAACCCTGGCAAAGAACAGTCTGCTGAGCGAAGAGTTTAATCAAGGGACCCTGGCCGAGTACCCAGGAGAGGTGGCAGGGGAGAGATGGAGAGCACCACAGAAGCTTCCTCCTCTCAGAGACAAATACTCCCATCCATTGCACCATAGTCTGTTGTTCAAAATTTGCTGCACTTATATTCCACATCCAAGTCACAGATCATCACAGGACCAGGTAGGATGGCCAAACTTCAGACGTGATCATGAAATAAGTCCTCCAGGAGTTCGAAGATCAGCATGGGGATTTTAGCTCCCTAAACCATCAACGTAGAAGCAAAGATAGGCCGTGAGGCAAGAAAAATCACCTCGTGGCTACCTTTGGGAAATTATTGATAACATATAAACAGCCAAAACCGGCTTGGCTCAGTGGATAGAGCATCAGCCTTCGGACTGAAGGGTCCTGGGTTCAATTCTGGTCAAGGGCATGTATCTTGGTTGTGGGCACATCCCCAGTGGGGGACATGCAGGAGGCGGCTGATCGATGTCTCTCTCCTCGATGTTTCTGACTCTTTATCCCTCCAATTCCTCTCTGTGAAAAATCAATAAAATATATTTATTAAAAATAAAACAGAGACAGCCTAAGCGGTATAGCATACCCTGAACACCAAGTAGCTGTGTGGCTCCCTAGTAATTTTTTAATATGACAGGGTTACAAATTATTCAAATTGAAGCTCTACCAGGCAGCATAGAACAGGCAGGGCTTATTTTAAAACATCTTATTTTGATAATATATATTTTTTAAGTCTACTGACAAGTTCTAACACTTTTGGAAAACATTTTTCCTAAAATGCATGTTATTTTATTAAAGAGAAACACAGAGAGGAAATATTGTTCTATATATGAGTCCTGTATATTAAACCACAATGTGAATAAAAGAATACATTCTGTGTGAATTGCAGTTTTATGAGGACACTCAAGATTTCCTTGGGAGCCAGCCTTGTCTTACACTGAACAAGGAACATAATGGCCCCAAATGTTTTCCCCTGCTGAGCTCATCAGACCCATTCTAGTGAGCAAGTACAGAGACAGCTACTCCCCTCCATTGCACCATAGTCTGTTGTTCACAATTTGCTGCACTTATATTCCACATCCAAGTCACAGGAACCCTTGTGACAGCTGTAAAATAGATAAATGCCAGCTAATCCATGAATTATGTTAGAGCAAAACTCAGCCAAAGTGTTTATACCCAGCAGTGGTATTGCTGGGTCCTACGGTAACCCCAAGATTCTTTTGAAGAGGTTCTTGTTTGCAATCAATTGTTAGGAATTTACTTAGGTTTTATTATATAAAACTCTACTTAGCACTTTTTGTTTTGTTTTGTTTTTTAAGTATATTTTATTGATTTTTTTACAGAGAGGAAGAGAGAGAGATTGAAAGTCAGAGACATCGATCAGCCGCCTCCTGCATGCCCCACAGTGGAGATGTGCCCGCAACCAGGGTACATGCCCCCAACCGGAATCAAACCTAGGACCCCTCAGTCCGCAAGCCGACGCTCTCTCCACTGAGCCAAACCGGTCTCGGTTACTTAGCACTTTGAAAGTGACTAACATATAACATGAATTTCTTGTATCTTGCAAAGGTGCATACCTATGATACAGAGAGCAACACGTAACAGTATTGTGTTTCAACCAGTATCGTCATTTGCAACCTCAAGATAAGTGGCAAAATCACATGTCTGATAAGAGTCTAGTATCCAGAATCCATAAGGAATACTTAAAACTAAAAAGACAACAACTCAATTCAAAATTGGGCAAAGGATGCAAATAAACATTTTTCAAAAGAAGAGATACAAATGGTCAACAAGCACAGGGAGAGAGACTCAACGTGACTAATTATTTGGGAAGTGCAAAACCAAACCACCGTAAGATACCACCTCCCAGCCAGTAAGATGGCTGTAACCAGAATATTGGAAGTAACCAGTGCCGGTGAAGATGAGAAGAAAATGAACTCTCACACGTTGCTGGTGGGGATGTATAGCCATTGCGGAAACAGCTTGGCAGTTCCTCGGTAGGTTAAACATGGTGTTATCACGGGACCCAGCCATACCACTGCTCGGTATATAGCCAAAGGGACAGGAAATAGGTGTTCAAACAATGCTGGTACATAAGTATTTGCAAGCAGCACTCTTCACAATAGCCAAAAGATAGAAATGTCCATCCATGGATGAGTCAACAAACGTCACACAGTGGAATATTATTCAGCCGTAAAAAACAACCAAGTACTTAATACCTGCTGCAACATGCTAAGTGAAAGACCACATAGATGCAATTCTATTTCTATGAAATGTTCAGAATAAGAAATCTGCAGAGACAGAAAGCAGATCAGTAACCACTTAGGGCTCGAGATGACAGGTAAAGTGTTTCTCCTTGTGGTGATAAAAATGTTCCAAGATTGATTGCAACAATACTGCACTTATCTATGAATATACCGAAAACAACTGCTGAAAACTATTAAGCTCTGGAAACTTTCAATGGGTGAACTGTGTGGTCTGTGAATTATATCTTCCGCTGCTTAAACGTTAAGAGCATATACTGATACGTGTCTTATTAGGAATTCTCTTGCACAATAACTGCTCCGCTCTCGACTTCTGCAAGGAAGAATTTTTGGTGAAATATAGTGTTTCTGTCCCCACTTCTGATAAAGGGGATTATGTAAGTCACTGTTTGTTTAAAGCTGAGTTTCTATACTAAAAATAAATTCAAGTAAGGCAAAATTTATTTGCAGTCAAGTCTTATTTTGTTCCAAAAAAAAAAAACAGCCAGTTATAACTCCTGATAATTTTAATGGCTACCATCCATCAAATAAGATGCCTGATCACTGTCCATTACTGTACCCTTGAGTACAGCTGCAGGCCGAGCTACTGTTTCTGCTCCTGCAGCTTTCCTTTGGGGAAGCAAAAGATACTAGTATTTCTCTGGGGACTCAAAAATCGTAACCACTTTTATTCTAGTTTCTCAAATACAAAACCGACTAGTGTTTTAAACCTGGCTTGATGACAGGGAATTTTGAGAAAGGCAGTATCCAGATAATACATATTTATATGTATTTTTAGACAATTCATACTGAGATTGGTCTACATTAAAAATAGTTTACAAGGCAGAATGCTTTTCCCCATTCATTCTGTGTTTATGGAACAGACTGCCACAGTCAAATGCCACTTTCTGTTCTTCCTCGAACACAGTGCTCCTATGTCCCCATCCAACCCTACAAGATAAATTTGCAGCTACGAACAAGAATGTCATTTTCTTTTTAGGTCAACAATGTCTATTGATAACATCATATTTTATGCATTCATTTCCTAGATTGCTGTCTGGAGCCTGGTGTACTATGTTTAAATCATCTGTGATGTGTAGAAGGAAAATCAAATTTGGCTTTTAAGGGTTGGAGAAACTATTTTGTAAGATCTGGATGTCTATTTTCATATTTTCCTTGATATTCATTTAAACTTTGAGAGAATTTTAAACTCGATAGTTACATGTTTTTCTCTCTCATTTTTTTTACTCAAAATTGTCATGTTCCTGTTTAATATATACAAAGATTGGCAATTCTGCAAACGAAAGTGGTATAAATTAAACATGGAAAGGGAAGCATATGAATTTGAGATTAATCCAACAAATTTAATTCCCATAAAGGCTAAATCACATAGCCCAGGCTTGGTGATAAATCATTAGAGTTTGCTGCTTGTATAAGATCAGTAATAAGCCATCTGGCTCATTCCGTTTACATCAATATAACGAGTGTTTTTCCAAGTTTTTGATATTTCCACAGCTCATAAGTAATGAGGCTACTGGCAGAGGCTGCAGCATAACCTAATTTCTAGGGGAGATACTATATTTTGTTTGTTTTCCGTAGCAAATCAAAGTCTGAATGCTTTTTTCAAAAATGAAATAATTTCACTGAACTGAAAAGACTTTTGGTCTCCAAGTTCAAGTATACCAATTTGCTGTCCTCGTCTATTTACCCCAGCGATTGTGCTCTCTTCTCTCCACCCATTCCAAGGAGGAAGAAGTCAGGACAATGGTTATCCCTGCAGAATTTTATTGCCCCTAACTTTCGTTCCATTTTTTCCAAACTGTTGCAGCAGAAAGAATCCTGAAGGAGAATAGAGTCTGCCTTTTTCCAAGCTGACCGGAAAGAAGGAACTGTGTGACCAGGCCCCTGCAGGAAAATAAAGCATCATTATTGACTCCTCTCCTTCCCTTCCTCACGCTGCGCTCTCCGATTGCCCTGTTTCACCCCAACCTTAGAATGTCCACGGCCAGCTGGAGCTGCTGCAGCTGTTGGCTGGTCCTCTCCCTGAAACAATGGGGCTTAGGCAGCAAAGCAGATGCATTTTTAAAAGTTGAAATTTAAAAAAAAAGAAACCAAGTACATCACCTTTAAAGTAATTTCTAAATCTCTCTCTCTCTCATCTCCCCTTTTCTTCTCAAATACATAGGAAACTTCTTGAAAGCAATATTTTACTCTAAATCAGCGGTTCTCAAACTTGTACTGGCATCAGAATCATCTGGAAGATTTGCTAAAAACCCAGATTGCTGGGCCCCACCCCCAGACTCTTTCATTCCCTAGGTCTGGGCTGAGACCTGAGGATGCACATGTGTCACAAGCTTCCAGGTGATGCTGATGTAGGCCCGGGGACCACACATAGAGAGCCATGAGCCTAAACAAAGAATGAGAGAAAGAGAGAGAGAGAGAGAGATCAACAATTTATTATCCCGCCGAAACCGGTTTGGATAGAGCATCGGCCTGCAGACTGAAGGGTCCCGGGTTCGAATCCGGTCAGGGGCATGTATCCTGGTTGCGGGCACATCCCCAGTGGGGGGTTGTGCAGGAGGCGGCTGATCGATGTCTCTCTCTCATCGATGTTTCTAACTCTCTATCCCTCTCCCTTTTCTCTGTAAAAGATCAATAAAATATAAAAAAATTAAAGAAGAATTTATTATCCCAATTCACATCACCTCCAGTTGTGAGGCTCTGGGTGCCGCGTTCCCGAGTACCTGGCAGCACCATGGAGATGGATACAGGAAGGCGGAGTTTAAGCAGACCAGCTGCTTGAGTTACTTCTCTTTTGCTGGTCCCTCAAGACACTTGGTAAAAATATCAAGAAAAGGAAAGCGAAATTATGCAAATACCTATGACCCTTTTGGGGGCAGTCAGCGCTTTAGATTCCCGCTTGCACTCGGGCTATGTTTTTATTTTATCTCTTAAACTGCTCCTGGTGCTATAAAGTGAGCCCCTGAATCGGACGGATGTGGGTTCAGGTCTTGCCTTACTGGCTGTGTGTGTCTTTCCCAAGTCAGTTTGGAAACTAATTCTTCAGATACTTTGGCCTTGTACTGTATTGTTAAGGATACATTTTACAGCTTCTTAAAGAGCCAAAGCCCACTTTTCCAAAAAAAAAAAAAAGTATTATATATATATATATATATATATATATATATATATACACACACACACACACATATATATGTGTATATGTATACATATACATACATATATATGTGTGTGTATATGTATACATATACATACATATACATACATGTACATACATATACATATATATATATATATATATATATATATATATATATATAACAAAACAACCAGGACCAAATTTGGCCACAGACATCAATATATTTAGCTCACACTGATGTCCTGGCTTTAACCCATACATTAATCAGAAACATAATGGCCAGTTCTAATAACCAGTAATCAGTCCTTCGATTCTTCCTCCTGTGGGAACGCTATGGATTCACCCTTCCATCAGCTGGGCCCCACTTTATCAGGGCTCATTGTATGAGATACATATGTGATGAGAGCACTGCCTTCTAGATATCACACGGATCTGACTTCCAAAGGGCTAATGTGATCGATCTCCAGGTTTCTCCCTCAGACCATTAATGATGCCTTTGCTCCTTCCTCCCCCCACATTTGTCCATCCCAAAAGGCGTATCAGAACCGGACCGCGTGAGGAGCCGAGTGGAGAGAGACCATCTAGGTCGGCCCCCAAATGCTCTCCCGGGCACGAACCACAGATGTCCCCCTGCCCCGTCCTCTGTATGTTCCCTGTGCCCCTGGCCCCCACGTTTCGCCGAAAAGGAACTTGTAAGAATTCACGGTCAGATTTTACACGGAGCAGGACCCCTCGGCTTCCGGCGCAGCTCCTTCCCAAGGCCGGTGAGCAGTGACTGTCGTTATTGGCAAAAATATATAATATATATAACGTTTGTAGCCTAGCAGGTGTCTGTGAGCCTGTGACGCTAGGAAACTCCAAAACGCAGAATTCTGGGCAAGAAGTGGTTTGACTCCCTCATAAAAGTGTGCACGGCCCCAAATCCTTAAAAAACAAACAAACAAACAAAAAACAGATGCGCACGACTGCACCCTGGCCCTCTCTTTGGACCATATTTTCCCTGCAGCGTCTCGCAAACACCAGGCTCCCCGCAGTGTCCACTGACACGGGAGCTGCGCTTCTGCTCCCCGTGGAAAGAGCTTTATTTCACCCGCCTCGGCATCTCCAAAAGCTCTCCCACCTACCACTTGGCTGAAGTGGGTTTTATTTTTCCTCCAGAAAACGGTGCACTGTCCACACCTGCGGCTCCGGCGCCCAAGTGACTTGGGTGGAGGAGGAGGGGGGCCGGGTCCTCGGCCCATGACCGGCCCAGCCGCGGCGGCTCCCCCTGAGTGCGCTCACTCGCGTCCGAGCAGGCAGATGCCGGATGTTTGCGGGGGGCTCCTGTGCCTCACCTGGCAGGTCCGCCAGAAGCCGGGGGCCCCCCAAACTCGCCCCGCTCCCCCGCCCGCCCTCTCCGGCCTCGGACTTGGGAGCGATGTGCGTCCTGCCGGGCGGGAGCGCGGGGCCAGCGTAGCACCTGGTCCTCTGCTCGGGGCAGGTGCTGGGGTCACGCCCTCTCTCTGGATCCGCTCTCTTCTCTCTGCACCCCCTTTCCTACCTCTGTCTCCCCCCTGGTAAACTAAGGACGCATGCACACACACACACACACACACGCACATGCATGCACACACACACACGAGCGCGCACACACACGCATGCACACACACAAGTGCGCGCACACACACAAGTTGTGCTTGGAACACGGGGCTCGGCGGATCCGACGGACACGCCTGGCCCCGCGGACCCGCGCGCCCTCGGACAGCCCGGACCCCCGGGCACAGCCCGCTCCCCACGCCCCAGTCGCTGCGGGCCGCGCGCGGGGTGAGGAGGCGGCGCTGCCAGGGGACCAGCCAGGTCCGGGCGGCTCTGAGCGGCCGCTGCCCCCGGGGCACCCACACCTGCGGCAGGAGAAGCGTTTGCGGGGCGAAATCGCAAAATCCTCCCCCCACCCCACCCCCCACACACACCTGGCGCTCAACCCCCCCCGCACCCCCTGGAGGAGAGAGAGGACCGCGGTCAGCACCGGACTCTGGTCTCCACGGCGCCCGCGAGGGGCGGCCCCTTCCCCGCGCGCCTCCCCGCGCCGCCGGGACGGATCCCACACGCGCTGGAACTGGAACACACCCACAGACACGCGCCCGCACGCCGCCCCGGGGTGGGGGTGGACGCGGAGGCGTGGGGAGGTATGCAGCGCCCCGCCCGGGGGTACCTGCCGCCCGCGCGTCCGTCCAGCCCCACGGCCAGCCGCGCCGGGGACAGGGGCGCCCCGGGGCGCGGGGCCAAAGCTCCGGTGCGTCCCCCCTGGACGGCCTCGCGGGGTTCCCCCCTAGACAGCCTCGGGGGTCCATCCTGGACGACCTCGGGGGTCCATCTTGGACGGTCTCGGGGGTCCATCCTGGACAGCCTCGGGGGTCCATCCTGGACGGCCTCGGGGGGTCCCCCCTGAACCCCCACGCGGGTCCCCCCTGGCCTCCCTCGCGGGGCCGGGCCGCGAGGAAGCATCCCAAGTCCCCGGCGCGTCCCCATCCACCCCCCCTCCATGCCCCCCACCCGAACCCCCCGCACCACTTGGCGCGCGCCCCGGCTCCTCACCCAGATACTGGCGCAGGTCGAGCAGGAAGCGCGGGGGTCCCCCGCTGAGCTGGTAGAAGAGGGAGCCCAGGCAGAAGAGCAGCAGGGTGGCCATGCAGAAGCCGTAGTCCCGCAGGGAGAGGCGCAGGAGGGGCAGCTGCGAGAGCCGGCGCCGCCAGCTGCCCGCGCAGGGCGGGGCGCCCCCCGCGGGGGCCCCATGGGGCCGGGGATCCGCGCCGCCGCCGCCGGGATGTTGCTGCCGCTGCTGCTGCTGCTGCTGCTGCCGCTGCTGCTGCTTCTTCATCGCCCGCTCCGCCGCCTCGCGCCGTCGGCCCGCGCCAGGAAGCGGTCACCCATCCGCCTGCGGGCAGCTCCGCGCGGCCGGCCGGCGGCACATGGGCAGGGCCGCGCGCGCCGGGCCGCCGGTGGGGGCGGGGCGGGGCTCAGGAGACTTTGCTCGGCATGGTCCCCGCCGCCGCGGCGGCCCGAGCGAGCGAGGAGCGAGCGATCGAGAGAGCGAGCAACCGAGGTGCCCGGCCCCGCAGCGCGGCCCGCGCCCGGCCCGCTAGCGCCCCCGCGCCCCGGGTCCCGCCGCGCCTCGGGCTCGCTCGCGGCCGCCGGGGCTCGCCAACAGCGCCAGCGTGGACCCCCCGGCTTTGTGTCTGTGGGTCTCGGCGTGTTTTGTGTCCCGGTTCAGGCGGCTCTGAAGGAAAGAAGAAAAAAAAAATCCAAAAAACAAAAAACAAAAAAAACACGGCAGGGAGGAACGAGAGGCGGACACCGGCCAGCCCCTCGCTCCTCGCTCCACCTCCCGGACAGGGGCTTTCCTCCTCCTCCTCCTCCCCTTCTCTCTCTCTCTCT
>PVJN01028928.1:0-26827 GCA_004026805.1 Lasiurus borealis | reverse complement strand
GAATAATCTATCCAGCAAGGCTAACATTCAGAATTGAAGGGCAGATAAAGAGCTTCACAGATAAGAAAAAGCTAAAGGAGTTCATCAACTCCAAACCAGTGTTATATGAAATGCTGAAGGGTACTCTTCTAGAAGAGGAAGAAGAAAGAGGTAAAAGTCAAAAAATTATGAACAAATACATAGCTATCAACAAGTGAATATAAAAATTAAGTGAATTAAAAATTTGATCAACAGAATAAACTGGTGAATATAATAGAATCAGGAGCACAGAAAGGGAGTGGACTGTTAATTCTTAGGGGGAAAGGGGTGAAGGGTATACAGGGAGAGACTGGACAAAAATCATAAACCTATGGATGAGATCAATGGGAGGGAGCTAAGGGCAGAGGGAGGGTGGGAGCTGGGTGGAGGGGTACTATGGAGGGGAAAAAAAAAGAGAAACAAATGTAATAATCTGAATAATAAAGATTTAATTAAAAAAAATAATAATTTGGATAAATCATAGTTTCAAGAGTTATATGCACTCCACATTTTCTAGGGGTTTATCATACTACTGTCGTAGCTCATGATACAGAAAAGTACAAATCTGCTATTCAGCTGAGGACCTCTGAGGAGCTCACAGCTGCTTACGGTCTTGAACCTGTCCTTTGAGAAGGTTCTTGGTGCTGTTGCTCTCCAGACCAACAGTGATGGTTGTCTAGAAGCCTCAGAGAGAGGAATGTGATTCTGAGCTCTGATGAGCGTGGGAGTACAGGACTTGAAGCTGGACTGTCTTGCTCATTTTTCCTAGGTAACCGAGGGTATAAATAGGGGGGAATGGGAATGGTCTGGAAATCAATTTGCAGAATATTACGAGGGTCACCATGTTACAGAGTAGCGTGCTGCATTACTTAGAATAGATGATGTGCTAAAACATGCAGGCCTCATCACTAATGCAGTAACTGTGATTCCAGAGGGGAGCAGGTCACCAATATCCTGTTAATGATTTTTAGAGCAGACTGGAACCTATTTTCAGGATTCTCATTTCAAGCTCTTCTTATAGTATGCCTTTGTGTAGCTTACTTTGCAGAAATTTTATTAATCCATTTTTATTAAACTTTTTACTTAAAAAAAGGAAAACTGTAGAGAAGCTGCAAGTCTATTGCAATTCACCAATATACATCTCTCCTTAACATTTGGCCCATTTGCATCCTCTTTCTTCATATATATGTGTATGGATACGCATTCTTATTTTTACAGAAGAATAAGAAACAGACATATTTTTATTCTTATGTAAGCATTTATTATTTTTGTAGCCATTTCAGTGTAAGTTCAGCTGAAATCTCCTAAGAACAGGGGCATTTTCTTATATAACCTCACTGCTACTTTCAAATTCAGGTGCTACTCTATTTTTAAGAGTCATCCGATGTGAAATTTTAACATTTTATTATTTTTTTTTCCTAAGGAGATCAACTCCATAATGAAACTACACCTGATGTCTGACTGTAACTGATGCTTTCCACATGAAGGCTACCTTGCCACTCACAGCAACTCCCCCAATTATTCTTATATACATCCTTTCTTTTCATCATCATTATCTACTTTTGGTTCCTTTTACATTTTCCCCTAATAATTGATTTTTGTGTGTGTTAATACTCACCTGAGGAAATTTTTTTCCATTGATTTTTATAGTGAGTGGAAGGGAAGGGGAGAGACACACAGAGAGAAACATTAATGTGAGAGAGACACATGGATTGGCTGCCTCCCATGATCGAACCTGCAACCAAAGTACATGCCCTTGTCCAGAACCGAACCCAGGACGTTCAGCTCGGAGGCTGACACTTTATCCACTGAGCTAAACCAGCCAGGAAGCAACTGATACTTTTGTTAAGACCATTTATTGCTGTTCTCTGTTCACCTAAGCAACTTAATTACATTTCTTGAAGCTGTACTGCTTATTTAAGTGAATATGTCTAGGAAAAGAAATCTAGGTTGACATTTTGCAGTTTGATGGTGGCTATTATTTCCTCCTACTTTGGTGGAAAGAGACTTCATTCAAACTCTAAGACCTTTCTGGAATAAGTGGTTCAGTAGCTGCTGTAGTAATTAACACCGTGGCTATTTGAACAGCACGGGCGCACACAAGCCGGTTGATCACTCTCTGAAAGCCTTTTCTCTTGTCAGCGATTCAGCACCTGCGTTTTGGGTGGCCACTCACAGCTCTTTCAGGGTCTGCTCCTTGGAGCTCTTACCTGTTAGAGCAGAGACATGCCATTGATCCTAAAGAAGTCTCAGAAAGAAAATGCAGCTTAGCAGACTACTTCAGAACTTTTCAAAAGCAATGGCCAGGTGGAGGTGGGGTCTAACTATAAAAAAAAGAGCTTATCCCTCAATGATCCTTCCTCAAGGATGCAGGTTGGTAGCCTGAAATCAATTCAAGTAGCTAAAAGGATGAAAGGAGATTTCATGGCTGAGGTGCGTGACTTTGAGTGCTCAAGACAGAGGTTGTCTGTGGCTGCCTGTCTAGAGGCAAAGATTAGTGACACTGTGCTTGCTTTCCCTGGTCCCTGCTTCCGTGTGTGTCCCTGGGAGAAAGCCCAGCGTGGGAACCAGGGGAAGGTGAGGATGGGTAGGGTTTACACAGCTGTATCCATATCATGGCACCAAGAAGAACCAAATTTGCCTTTTGAGAATGACCATGTTTTTCTTCCTTCTTAAAGCAACTATAGGGGGAAGAGTAGCCCTCTGGGAAGGCAAATGGGCTCAGTTGTTTAGTCTGAGAAGACAAACTTTTCATCAGCTCTTTTCTTAGGCCCTGGAGCTGGTGGTTGGGTATGAGGAAAGAAGGGGTCATCCTCCCCTACCTCCCCGCTGAAGTTTTTCTACAGTCCAGTACAGTAAAGGATCATTTTACAATCACATCCATAATCACCATGCCTCTGCTTTTCGTTCTCACGCCAAGGGTTTTTCTCACTAAGTAAGTCAGAGTAGCTCAAAAAAATATATCACACACACAATCCTTATGTAACTTTTTTACTCTAGGGAATTGGGTACAAAAATTTCCTTTTTGTAAATTTGATGGAGCCACAATACTTTGGTTTTACTTTGGAATAGGATTCCTTTAAAAAAGAGAAGTAGCTGAAACCGGTTTGGCTCAGTGGATAGAGCGTCAGCCTGTGGACTGAAGGGTCCCAGGTTCGATTCCGGTCAAGGGCATGTACTTTGGTTGCGGGCACATCTCCAGTGGGGGGCATGCAGGAGGCAGCTGATCGATGTCTCTCTCTCATGGATGTTTCTAACTCTCTATCCCTCTCTCTCCCTTCTTCTCTGTAAAAATCAATAAAACATATTTAAAAAAAATGAAAAGTAAAACAAATCTTAGTACTTAATCCAGGGCCTGGTACAAAATGGGATGACGGTTCTCTGTGCCTCCTGGACCCACTGCTTGAGCAGCACCTGGAAAGTTGTTAGGAATGATGGCTGGAACCACCGCAGCAGGGGCTCCACAGGCGTTTGCTGGAGATGATGCTGATTCCTGAGTTCTAAAGGAGAATGACGCCATAGTGTTATGTCACGAGGCAGTGGTCCCCTATCCGAAGAGCAGGTCAGAATAACCAGGAGGACTCACTGAGGTCCAGAGTGCTGACCCCACCTCCAGCATTTGTGATTCAGTAGGTCTGGGGTGGGAGTGAGAATTGGCATTTCTAACAGGTTCCAGGGTAATGCTGATATCGCTGCTCTGGGGACTCCATTTTTGAGAACCTCTGGTGGAAAATGGTGTGATTCTCAACCCTGGCTCAATGTTAGAATCACCTGGAGTTACTTTAATATATAGAAAGGACTAGGCCACACCCCAGACCAGGTGGGTGGGGGCACAGTAGCCTTTAAAATTTCCCCAGGGATCTAAGGAGCAGCTGCAGTAACATTGTCTTAATATCCTGCAAGTCGTCACAAAAGATGTGGTCCTCAATTCTGGGTGCCTATTGGAACCACCCAGCAGGTTGTAAACACCCATGAAGCCCAGATGCCAGGCCTCAGGGTTCCAATAGAATTAGTTTGAGGTGCAAAAATTTATATTTTTTGAGATTGATTCCAATGTGCAGCTAAAATTCAGAAGCACTGCCCTAAATATTCCCTCCAGCTGTAAGGATTTCATGATTTGTCGCATAATCCTGAGCAAAGGATACAACATTGAAGGAAAACAAACATTCCTATAGAGAATTCCTGATTTATTGTACACTCATTGCATGGCTCCCAAGTTTATACTGAACTATTTAGCTAGCTATGCAAGTTGGTATATTTATAGTAAATTAGCTAAATTTTTAATTGAAGACTTATCCCAGATGTCCATAAACTCCACTTGCTTTCAAACAAACTCATTTTTGTTTGGGCCACATCCCAGTCCAAATAAATCAGGATCTCTGTAAAAAGCTATATATATATATATATATATATATATATATATATATATATTACTTGGACTAATGTCTAAAGGTAGTATGAATAATTTTATTTATCATCTTTTTAATTTCATATATTTTTTGCAAGTTAATGTTTATCTCTATTAGAGTTAAATGTAATGTAGTGGAAGTATGGGCAAGGAAAGGACCCTTGCCCTGTCACTGTAACAGATGTTACCTTTTTCGGTTTGGTTGATGAGTTATACATTCAGATAACATCAAACATGTGGTACATAGGTAGAGCATGATCACACAAAACTGGACTGTTGATTCAGGGAAACATCAATAGAGCCTAAGAGGCCCTAGCTGGTTTTGCTAAAGTGGAAGGGTCTTAGGTTCGATTCCAGTCAAGGGCACATACCTCAGTTGCAGGCTCCATCCCCCAGCCGGGTAGCGGCATGTTCAGGAGGCAACCAATCAATGTATCTCTCTCACATCAATGTTTCTCGCTCTGTGTTTCTCCCAGTCCCTTCCACTTTGTCTAAAAATCAATGGAAAATTATCCTCGGATAAGGATTAACAAAAATAAAAATAAAATGAAGCCATAAATGTCCTACCCTTGCCTGTGAGGCAAACCCCCTTCTAAAGGGGAGGAGAGTAAGAGGTCAAGTGACCTTTCTCAGAGTAACCAACACTTAGGAACATTTACAAGATCCACATACCTATCATTTATACCTGTGGAAACTGCCTTTGTGTTACTTATAGTAAAGCATATCCTCCCTCCTTTAGCTCCACAGCAGCCACCATACAGCTGTGTAATATTGAGAAAGCTGCTGAACTTTTCCATGTCTTTGATTTCTCATATGTCATGTAATACTTATCTTGCAGGGTTGCTTCAAGGAATAGATGCGGCAACATGGTCTTAATCTTTTCGAGCTGCTGTAGCAGAATGCCAGAGACTGGGTGGCTTAAACAACAGACATCTATTTGTCACAGTTCTGGATGCTGGAAAGTCTAAGATCAAAGCACTGGTGGACTTGGTGTCTGATGAGGACAAGGGTTCTGATTCTTCTCACCATGTCTTCGCAGGGAGGAAGGGGGGTGAGCTCTCGTTTACAAGGGCACTAGATTCCATTTGTGAAGGCAGGCTCTATCCTCACAACCTGATCACTTCCCAAAGATACCATCTTCAAATACTATCACATTGGAATTCGGTTTCAACAGATGAATTTTGAATTTAGGGTTGGGGACACAGACATTCAGTCTGTACCAACCATGCAAAGCATTTAACCTGGTATCTGGGACATACTAGGAACCGAAAATAATAATCTTCTCACTTTCCTCTGTTCTAATATTATTACCAGCTTCCCTTATGTTACTCTCTCCTTTGTCTTTGATCATCGGCACAATCATCAGAAACCCTACATGTCTTCTCTCTTCCTCTTCCTCTATCCTGCCCCAAATCCCCATTTATTGAGCTGAAACATCTTTGCCAATGTGCTAGGTACTTGGGGTTACACTGATAATAGGTATAGTCCCTGCCTTAAATAAACATGTAAGTATTATACATAAGGTATGAAAAGTGAAGACACTGGAGTTAGAATGTAGCATCCTTGCTGTGTGCGGGGCACATAGAAATATATAAGGTCTAAGATAGATGATAATATGTGACTACTGCCCACACGATGTTGATACTTGAGATTCATTCCTCCTGAGAGTATATTTTGCCAACCGGATGGCGTACCATGCACATCTATTACCCTTTGCAAGAGTGACTGAGGAGTCAGTTTCCTTGATCTGGACTGGACCCCAGGGAGGTCCCTTACTGCCTCCTCCCCACCCCTTGGAAACAGTTGGGTTTGAACAGGTACCGCAAAGAGGCTAAGCATATGAGTAAAGCAGTGAAAAGCATAGCCACAATGGCAAAATAAATTGATTAGATCATAATTTATGGTACTCCAAATAAATGTGTGGTGCTATTAAACCATGTAAATTTACACACACACACATTTTGTTTGAGCTGTATGTTGGGAATAGCAGAAATCTGAGCCTTATTTGCAATAGCAGGAACAGAACTCCCAATTGAAAGATGCTTTTCAGTTAGGGATAGAGAAGGGGCAGACTAGATGCTTTTTTCCTGCTGGATTCTTGATTATTCTCAACAGAAGCAGTTCCCCTTCATAGCTTCAGAGGGAAGGTGCCTGCGGTGGGAAGGTGCTGTGTCAAATGGTGCAGGACTAGAGGTTGGAATTTACCTTCCAGCTTGTCCTCCAGGGCTGGGAGGGAAAAGGAGATGCTTCTTTGGTTGAGTGAGGAAGAGGGGAAAAAAAAAAAAAAGGTTATTTAAAATATTTGACAGCTGTATCTTCCCGCCACCACCTTCCCTCCAAACCTCTGCATCTCTGCTCAGCAGCAGCGTCTGACATAAAACGGAATCCCATTTGTCTCTATGTCTTTCAGTGAAAAAAGTCGGTGCACAAGGACAGAAACCAGAGCGGCTGAAAATAGGTGTGAGACTTGTTGAGCATACAAATCACTTCTCCTCTGGCCTCCAAGGGAGGGAAAGAGAAATCCCTCTTACTCTCTCCTGGCAGCCCGGGTTCTGGCTTCGGGAGAGGCGGCTGAGGCTGGTCTCCGCGAAGGAAAGTTTTCTCCCTGGGCCCGCTCGGTCCAGTGCGTTCGGGGACCTGGGGGGGGGGGGGTCCTGCGTGCTCCTCTCCTGGCCAGGGCCCCACGCCCGCGACGTCTCTGTCTCTTTAAATTCCAGCTGCGCGCTTGGGAAACAGCGCCCCTCGCCGCTGGAGCCGGCAGGCGGCTGCAAGCTCGCCCGCGTTCTCGCTCCCGCTCCCGGCTGCGCGCCGCGGAGGGCTCGCTCGGCCCGCGGGCTGCTCGGCGGCGGCGGCGGCGGCGCGGGGCGGGGAGGCGCAGCCGGGCCGGGGAGGGGAGACGCAGCCAGCGGGGCCGGGAGAGGCGCCGCGCCCGGTCCCGCGCCCGCGCTCGGCGGCCCCGGCAGTTTCCTTTGGGTGGCGGAGGATGTGCCTGGGTTGTGGTCTCTCCCCCCGCCGCCTTCCCCGCCTTTAAGACGATTTCCATAGTAACATGATCTAGTCGCTCAGCATCGCAAACCTGAGGATTTCCGCGGCCCGCCGACTTGACCTCGGTCAGGTAAGGCTTCGGTCTCCTTCTCATCCATTGCAACACCGCCGCGCTCCTTCCAAACTTGCTTTTGTGGGAAATCGCCCAGCCCCACGCCACCCGAGGTGTTTGCAACAGCGTGCTCCTCCCCAGGTGCGTGCCCCGGGCCTCCTGCCCTGCTGGTCTCCTAGGACCTAGGATCACATTATTATTATTTATTATTATTATTATTATTTATTTTTTGGTTGCTCCCTCCTTCCCCTTTTTGATTTTCTCATCTCTGCGCTCTTCTGGGCTCTTTCCTTGGAGACTAGTGATGGGGGCGAGGGTGGGCGGCTAGAGCGGTCCAGGGAGTGGCGGGCTCGGATGGACAGGCTGCGGTGGGTTACTTTGGGCATCTCGGCGTGGCCAGCGCCGGGCTGGGGTATCCGGGAGGGCTGTCAGCACCGGCGCGGCGGAACCCGGGGGCCCCAGGTCTCCAGACGAGCGAGCGAGGGAAGCAGGCTGTGGGGGGTGATGGAGCGCGGGGCTGGGTGGCTTGGCGAGCGTCCATACATCATAGCTTTCCTGCCTACTCCCCCGCCCCTCTTCGGGTTTCTCTCTTTCTCTTTCCTCCTTCTCATTTCTTTCTGCCTTTCCTCATCACCAGCTCCGTGCTCTTTCCCCGCTTCTCCCCTTTCCCTCCCCTTCTTTCCCTTTTCTCCCTTCCCCTCTTAAAAGAAAGGGGGAATCGTTTGTAACCCTTTTCATTCTGCCAGCGTGGGAATAGCTAGCTAGGAAACCTGCAGCGTGGCCGCCTCAAACTGGTCGCTTTCAGACTCTGTCCTCATCCATCAACATATTTGTTTCCTGAGTCTATTGATCTGCCACGATTCTGCAGACAAGCATTCTAAGCTAAGCTGGGCGTCTGTGTGTCAGAAACCCCCCGTTCTGCAGCTTGCTTCATTCAGTGCTTCAAGTATGCCATGTATTGTAAGGGCTGCATATGTTTTAAATGCCTATCAGCCGTGGGGATAAAGAAAAATCTATCTTTTAAGAAATCCGAGTCTAATTCTAGAGAAAGTTCCCCTTTAAATTATTGATGTACTTTTTGAAATTCAATTGTAGGGGATTTGGGAGACAGCCCTCCCCCACTCCAGTTTATGAGGAACATGCAACTTCTTATTTTAATTATCCCTTCTCTGAATCTCGTTCAGTTTTGCACATCCCAATCGCTGGGATGAGTAGATCACAATGAAGGTTCAGAGGCTTGCTACCCAAAGTTCAAGCTGGCTGAAGCGGCAACCTCTGATAGAAGGTGCTGAGAGAGAACCATCCGGCTAGACAGAGCTGGCCAAAGAATAGAAAAGGCAGAGCAACTCCTGTGAGATACACAACTGGATTCAGACTTTAGCACTGAAGACCTGAACACGCAGGAAAACCAGACTTTTATTTTTGTTCCTGAGCCTGTGTTAACTCTTATTTAAGTTAATACTTATTTAAAAACTGAGCCACTCTAGTGCAGAACCCATTCTGCCTTGTTTATGTTGAGACACGTCCTCACTGTGGGTTTAGTTTTCTTTGAAACATAAGATGTCTGTATCATGTGAAAACAAAGGGGAAAAATTGAGGATGACTTCTACTTAACCAAAAATAGGATTTATATGGATTTTTTTTGTTGTTGTTTCTGAAAAGATGTAGTTGTTATACTCCTATGAGTTTTCTTGAGGTCAACATATTTCCTGGGTGAAAACAATAATAATCAATGATTTTTCTCTACTCTCTCTCAGTGGTATACACAGTGTGTATAGAAAAAGGTCTCGGTTTTAGAGAGCTCCCCTTGCCTCCTTCCTTTTGTCTGCACATTTGTTTCTCAACTTAACTATTAATATAGAATAAAGAATTTTGGACCAGTGATGAAGCAAGAAGATGAGAAACTACTGATATTATGGAAAATATACCCAAGCCCAGAAAAGATACCATGCATCTCCACACTGTTGTATTTGTTTTTAGCCAATTAAGAAGCTGTAGGTTTTAAATGTATTTTCATCTTCTTAGTTCTACACCTAATTCTTTCTATATTGGAGGTCATATTTATCCAATTGAAATGAATATTTACAAAAGACTTAAAATTCCTTTGCCAGTAAAATACCCAAAGCATGTTTTTCTTCCAACATTTTCTTTCTTCTAGTGAACAGTGATAGCAGTAATGGCCCTACATTCTGTTTTTTTACTGAACTTTTGATTTTGGTGTTTCCTTGTTGTGTGGGTTTCTCTTGACACATTTACAAGATGCTCTTGGCAGGCTGCATGGGACTTGAATACACAATTGATTGTAGATGCAGTAAAATGTTCATTTTTTCTTGTTCTTGGTTTAAGAGATGTCATGCCCTCTTGGACATTTAATATTTTGGTGTGATTGCTCCTTTGTGTGTGTGTGTGTGTGTGTGTGTGTGTGTGTGTGTGAAAATTTAACATAAAGTCTATTCTACTAAACCTTGTTTGATTTGAGATTAAGGGGTATATTAGTGACAGGCCATAAATTACTTTCTTATTTATAGTACATTGATCCTGAAACATTCTGTCCCCTTGTGATGGCATCTGCATATGGAAAAGTCAGTAATGATGTGTTATCTGTTATATAAAAAGATGAAAAAATCCCTCAAGTTACTTACTTCAAGTCCTTATTTCCATGTAGAGGGATTAACACATTTTTTATATCTAATATTTTAATAGACTATATTGCTGAGCAGTGCTAATTACCAATAATGTATTTTGTTAATTCTGAAATTGGTCTAAGATAAGACATCTCTCTCAAGTGACTCATCCTTGTAACCCATGGCAACAGGAAATGGTTGTCTTGGGTGCAAGCTCAAGTATGGACATAGATCCACACTTTGTGATCATCCAGGCACTTGATATGAAAGAGTGCTGTCTCTTTTGTATACACTATGTTAACTTTTTTATTTTTGTCAACACCAAGATTCCTATGCCTGGTTTTGCAAATCCTCTTAGCTCCTCCTTTACTTGAGAGTTATAAAATTCTCAGAAAACACATAGGTTTGTTTTTTTTAATAGAAAATATTCTGTAGAGAAGTGTGCACGTGTGTCTGGCTTTGTGTATAGCTGGGATAATTAGGGTGATAATATCGCCCAATCAAGCATGAGAGACTGTGGCTGCTTTAGAAATGTTGGGAGTCAGGGAACAGTTTATGGAAGTAGGAGTCAAGAGGCCAAGGTTATATTCCTACTTTTACTGCATCACAGAGTTATTCTTGTGATGGTCTCATCACAGATGTCCCTTTGTTTTCTCCAGAACAAAAATCAGCATAGTAACCTTTTCCTGTGATGAAATCTCAAATATATATGAACATCTGACATAATCACATATGCACACAGGTTTTCATAGAGAGCAGTGATGGGTACTAAAACACACACACACACACACACACTTAGAGTCAACAGACAAGTCTGAATAGAGAAAGGAAATATTTCTTCCTACCACTGACAGTTGGATAATGATAATTTTCTTTCATTTATGAGAAGGCAAACATATCACTGTCTGTATTCTATGGGTATAGGCAGTAGATGCTCAATGACTAATCACATAACATGTAGAACTGAATATGGAGAACTGAGTAATCCCAGAAGATATCACATTTTTACTTCACTTAAATGAAAGTGAGGAATCAATTTTCCTATCCTTTCCCCTGCTTTTTAGCCATTTAAGTCATGTTCCTACCCCTCCCCCATTCTGCAAGAGAAAGTGAATTTTTCTGTAAGGTTAAGTGGACCACAGGGTAGGAGAAATCCCCAGAGCAACCCTTTTTCTCAAGCTTCATTTTTCCTCCCAAGTCTGAATGTCAACAATAATATCTGATATGAGCCTCTAGAGGTGATATTTCTTTCCATAGGTCATCATGCCTCTCTGTCCCAGATAAAGTCTCAGGACAAGCCCTGAAGTAGCATAGATTTTGAATTTAGTGCATCATTTAAATTGGTTATATAACCTAATGTTCATGTAAAAAAAAACACAAACAAAAAAATTGAAAGGAAAAGCTCCAGGTCTTTAAAATCGTATATTTACTATCTATTACAATAAAAACATAATATGCTGATTAGATCGGACAGCCAAACGATCTTCTAGACATCATTCCAGACATCTTTCTGGACAAAACCATGGTGGTGGGGGGCCGAGGCAGAGGAGGTTAGGGGTGATCAGGCAGGCAGGTGAGCAGTTAGGGGTGATAAGGCAGGCAGGAGAGTGGTTAGGAGTGATCAGGTGGACAGGCAGAGTGGTTGAGGGAATGAGACAGGCAGACAGAGACAGTTAGGAGCGATCAGGCAGGCAGGCAAGTGGTTAGAAGTGATGAGGCAGGCAGGCAGATGAATGGTTAGGAGCCAGTGGTCCTGGATTGTGAGAGGGATGTGCAATTGAGGAATCGGGCCTAAACTGGCAGTTGGACATTTCCTGAGGGGTCCCAGATTGCAAGAGGTTGCAGGCTGGGCTGAGGGACACCCCTGTTTCCAAGTATGAATTTAGTGCACTGGGCCTCTAGTCTATAATAATAAAAGCATAATATGCTAATTAGATCAGATATCCTTTTGGACAACCTTCCAGATGAAGCTGGGGCTGTGAGGGAAGTCTGGGTCCTATGTGCCTCCCATTGGCAGGCAGGAGGGAAGTCTGGGAGTTGGGGGTGGGGGGCGGTATTAGAGGCCAGATGGAAGACCGGAACCTGGGTGCCAGAGGGAAGCCACTGCTGGCAGCCAGGGGGAGGAAGGTCTACTTTTGCACGAATTTCATGCGTTGGGTCTCTACTTATTTTATAACGATTTAACAGTGTTCAGACAAAATTAGTCTGGTCCCTATAAGGATTTAAAAACAGCTTGTTCATAGCATTAGATTTTGCTATGTTTGCCCAATGGTACTTTTTGTTAATCTATGCAACATAAGAGGGATAGCCATTGGGGCAATTGCTGGTTGTGTTTGTTTGGGTAAATTCTTGAACTAAAGGGGACCTAGAGATTTCAAAATCTGAAAACACTGCCAGTAACATAGAGCCAGTTTTCTTGAGAACAGAAGGGGAAATTAGCATTTTTATAAAATCCTCATCTGAGGGTATATTTATTGATTTGAGAGAGAGAAAAAGGGAGAGAGAGATGGAGAGAGAGAGAGAAAAGAGGTTAATCAGTTGCCTCCTGTCACCTGTATTTGTTTCCACTGGAATCAAACCTGTAACCTATGCATGTGCCTGAACCAGGAATCAAACCTGCAACCCTCAACCTTTTTGGTGTAGGGAACGATGTTCTAACCAACAGAGCCACCCATCCAGAGCAGAATGGGAAGTCTGTGTTTTGACAAGAAGTGACTTATGAAACAGTTCATGTATAGTCAGGAAGATTTGAAACAAACTTTTATATTTCTTTCATCGTCCTTTATATAGATTTACATGCAGTCCATTTAGTATATAGGACTGTAAGCCTCATATCCACCTTTCAGTTTTCTCTTCTGGGGAGCATCATCTAAAGTCCCCAACCTTACATAGTAGCTTTTGGTAAGTTTGTAGGCAAAACGTCGAGAAAGAACTGGTACCTTTTGTATGCTAATATTGCAAAAACAAAGTCAGACCATTGGGAGTTTTTGCAATCAAAAGACACATTTATATTATTGAACACTTTCTTATGCTGTCTTTTCATAATGGAAACCGATACTATGGCTGTCTGATCTTTTTTTTTTTAATATATATTTTATTGATTTTTTACAGAAAGGAAGGGAAAGGGATAGAGAGTTAGAAACATCGATGAGAGAGAGACATCGATCAGCTGCCTTCTGCACACCCCCAATCGGGGATGTGCCCGCAGCCAAGGTACATGCCCCAGACCAGAATCGAACCTGGGACCCCTCAGTCTTCAGGCTGACGCTCCATCCACTGAGCCAAACCGGTTTCGGCTGTCTGATCTTATTGATCCATTTGAAGGCAGTATTGCGCAGTGCTTTAAGATATAATCTGAATTTGATTTCCTGCTCTGATGCTTAGTATATAAATTACGTTTGGTAATTTTCTTAATCTGAGTCTCATTTTCCCCATCTTCCAAATAGTTGTTGACAAGGATTTCTGTAGAGGTTAAATAAGAAAACATGTTAATATAATATTTAAGTGTGGTCCGGGCATGTAGTAAATACTCACTGCTAATATTATGCTCTTGCTACTGCTGTTGTTGACATGTATCAGAAGGCCACAGTTATTTTCTGTTTAGACCTCTTTTTCCTTCCCAGTCTCAATGTGAACCATAATACTTGTCCATATAGGAGCTATGCCACCTTCTTCCTTTCTCTCCCCTTACCCTCCGTAGCTTTTCCCTATATCTCAAGCTGAAAAATGACCAGGTGCCTGGGAGATAAGAATATATTTGTTTGGAAGGGGATTCATTGTTGTAGTTTCCAGAAAGTCTTATCTTAACCATTTTTAATGCATTATCATTGAAACTCTAAATCAGGATTAGGTACAGTAGTAATGTATCAGTTAAAAATAAACCCTGACAAACATAAAACCCTCATCTTTAGTATTATAGTATTGTTTACTCATAAGCTACAACTGCCTACTATTTGTCTAGTGCAGTGGTCGGCAAACTCATTGGTCAATAGAGCCAAATATCAACAATACAACGATTGAAATTTCTTTTGAGAGCCAAATTTTTTAAACTTAAACTTCTTCTAATGCCACTTCTTCAAAATAGACTTTCCCAGAACGTGATATTTTGTGGAAGAGCCACATTCAAGTGGCCAAAGAGCCGCATGTGGCTCAGGAGCTGCAGTTTGCCAGCAACTGGTCTAGTGTATTCTCAAAACCACAAGCTTTGCTGATTAATTTTTTTGTGTAGTCACTTAATAGCTCATGGATGAGAAGTCATTTGAAGATGTGGTGTCTCATCCTTGCCTTTTATTTTCCTTTGTGAGTTTCCATATTAAGAGCTACATTGAATAGGAAACTCTCTTTACATATGGAGGGGAGGTCTTCATCTGCAAAATGAATTTATATTCTTCTTTAATTTTTTACTTATTGTGGAAAGTTTTGATTAAACACAACAATAGAAAGGATAGTATTGATGGGTTTCCCATGGACCAAACATTGAGCTTTGACAAATTAGGTAGCCTTTTAAGATCCTTTCTAATTCTGTGATTTTTCTGACCATGGAAATTCTAATTTACAATAGTTTTGAGAATTTAGAGTATCTACTTTTCAAATAATATTGATACTACTATCAGTAATATTATTACAAAAATGATATTAAATTATGATTAAACACTTAATGGCAAGTCAATAAAATAATATACACAAAATGATACACGAGAAATATGTTGGAATTGAGCAATTGCAATGTTAGGGTTAAAATATCTGGGGTTAGTTTGGTTCTTCAGACATTTATTAAGTTCTTCCCCCAAACCCGAAACCTAGGTATGTGTCCTGACTGGGATCAAACACAAAACTTTTTGCTGTCCAGAATAACACTCCAACCAACTGAGCCAACTGGTTAGGACTCCCACACAGAGTTTAGAGGATATAATCCAGTAGTCTGAGTAATGATCATATTATCATATTTAAGAATAATTTTCAAAAATTGGGCTAAAACAAACTCCCAAAACTATACTGACTGTTAATCATTCTTTCATTCGGAAACTTATCTCAAGATTGAAATAGCCAGCCTCCACAATGGTCCCCAGCAATCCTTGACCATTGCTCTGCATGCCTTTGTGAAATTCCCTCCCATATTACATCAGGATGCTGTGGGTGTCCAGTGGAATGTGGCTGATGTAATAGTGTGTGACTTCTGAGAGTGACTTCTGAGCCTACTAGTAAGTCAAAGAAGACATGACCACTTTCACCTTGATCTCTTGGATATCTTACTCTGGGGGAAACCAGATGCCATGTAGAGAGGATACTCAAGCTGCCCATAGAGGGTCGTGTGGCCAGGAAGTGAGGCCATCTGCAGCCAGTTCCAGTTTACCAGCCATATGCAGGAACCATCTTGGAAGTGGGCCCTCTAGGCCCTAGTAAGGTCTTCAGATAACTGCAGTGTAACACCCTGACTGTCCTCAGAGACCACAAACCAGAATCACCTAGCCAAGCTGCTTCTGAATGGCTAACCACAAGAATAGCCTTGGTAATTGCACATGTATTGTTTAAAACTGCTAAATTTTGGAATAATTTGTTATGCAGCAGCACTGCAAAAACAGTTGTTGTTATAATACTAGTTTTTATTTTTATATAGATAGGAAGAAGTGCCAGTTAATAGAGTTTTCATTGACTGAATGCTGTTTAAATCTGCACTTACCATAGAGAATTACTGGTCTTTTATATTTTTAACTCATCAGAATGAATCTTTTGTGGACATTATCCATAATTAAATGAGGGCAGAAGACACGATGTTTCCCATTAGTGGCTAAGCTGGAACTAATCCCAACCCTTCCTTTTGGCAATGTATCTGTTCAGAATCAGCTGTTACGGAATTTTGAATGAAAGCTGGGGTTGGAGATTGAGGACAGGGACAACTTTTGGCTGATAAGTGGGTAAACTTTGGGATAGTATTGTAGTTTACTTTCAGGTTACCCCCTTCCCTCCAAATACTCCCACCTCCCAAACACACATACAGAAAGGCCTTTATGACTTAGCCTTTTATTGTCCTAGAAGTTATTCTTATGTTACCCACTGAACTAGGTAAGATTAAAGTGCCCCAAGTACAAAAGGCTCCAGATGAGGCCCTGGTAAGATTGCCTAATGTAGCCTGCTTCGGCCTTTTGTGTGTATTGCTAGGTTTTCCTGCTTTAGCCTGGTTCTAGATTGTATACATCAGTCCATTTTTCTCATTGTTCTATTATAAGTTTAATAGAAACTAAAAATAGGATATTATTGTAGGTAGAATATATTCTATATTAAATACAAAGTTTTCGTACATCTAAAATGGCATGGATCAGAAAACTAGAAAGATAATAGTCTCACTTTTTACTTCATAAAATTTTTTAATTTTATCTATATAAATTACCTTTTCATAAAAATTGAAAAGATTACTGAATTTTATATATAGGTGCTAGGAATCTTGGAGAATACTAAGAAGAAGTAAAGTTGTTGAGCCTTTAGATTGCTGTGAATATTAGGTCCTTTTCATAAAGGAACTATCAGTCTTATGGTTAATAGCATAAGGTTTTAATACTTTTGCTATTTAATTGGTTTGATAGGGTAACTAATAAGATTCTTGCTCCTGAGAATTTCTTCAGATCCCTGATTATCTTGGTGCAAAACAGTCGTGTGTTCACTGACCTGCACCAATGTCATGCTCTTTGGGAATTGAAATTGATTTTTTTCTTTTTGATCCTGGGAATATACATTTGCTATTTGAACAAGCATTACCTGGGAGGATTCAGGAAAACCAATAAGCAGTCATTCAGAAATTAGTTTTTAGGACATCACAAATGAGTTGCCTCATAAGCCTCAGGAGAATGTTAAAGAGAAGCCACTAGTTCTTTTTGATATTTTTATATTTGAGCACAATGTACAATAAAAATTACCTTTAGAATTGATAATGCTCTTCATGAAATATGTAGACACTAAACCACTCCTTGTGGCTGGTGAAAGGATATATGGAAGATTATATAGAGTCTGGGAGTGCTTTCTTAGATGTCTTTTGATAAGCATGTTCTTGTTTATTTGCTGGATAATGTGTTAATGTGTCCTATCTCGTGTACCATTTTATGCACTTTGCACATTTAGCATGGCATTAATTTACCCCATGAAGTAAATATGACATTTAAACATAAATAAATTTTGTAGCTATATTAATTGCCTCCTACATTGTGATAAGGATAATGTGGCACAGAAATGAATAAGATGGGATCCATGCCCTGGAGAAAGTTGGATTGTATTTAATTTAAAAATTTTATTTTTTATTTTTCAGAGTGTTTAGCTGTAAGTGCTAGACTTTTCAATTTATTATGGTCAGACTGCTCTCAACCCAAGGTCAGGTTAACTTATGTTACCATAATTGAGAGGTATCCTGAGTTCTACATTGTTAATGAATGCTAATGCTCTTTCTGAGGCCTCCTATATATGGCCTCAGTAACCACAAAGGCTTTTCTGTCTACAGCAGATAAACTGTCCATAATGTCACAGGAAGTTGCATTAGAAATTATGCTATTACCTATGGCTTTTTCATTTTTTTTTTTTTGCCAGCTGACTAATAATGTCTCTTCAGGGTATTCCCTATGGGGCAAATAAATGCATCATACTTTGGAAACACATATTTCCCCCTCTCAGAATGGAAATGCATTCATGAACTTAAATGCATTTAAACGAACTTCCTGATATTTGTGCTTGTTAATTGTCTATTTTAAGCATTGAGGTGGGGTTTTGATAGTAGTATGTTAAGGACCCAGAAAATACCTGATTTTTCTCTAGCAACCACAGAGATAGGGGTGGCTGCCAGGGCAAATTCAAGTATTTTCTGTGTCCTTAACATACTACTACCAAACCCCCACTTCCCTGTGCAGGGCCCCCAGGGAAGATTTATGCAGGCAGTGGCAGCCAGGCAGTAACCAGAAGACCTCTTCATTAAAAGCTTGAGATGCTGCCAGTTACCTTTGATTCAGGGCTCTTTGGAAAACGGTGGAGTACATACTTTAGGCTGGAGTCCAAATACAGATATTCTTAGTCTTGATACACTATTCGGAAGGAAGTCAAAAAGAGAAAGAAATGGGCATGCCCCAAAACTTAACAGCCATATCAAACTAGGAATTCGAAGGAGAGAGAGGCAGTAGGCCTTGGTTTTGTGTTCTTTGAAGCACAGCAATGCTGCCCACGATTTTTAAGGTCCAGTCATTGTTTTTGGATCTTACCTATTAGCAGAGCAATTACTCCTTGGAAGGTGTGGATAGAGTGCCTCTATTGAGGAGGAAGAGATGCACCATGATGGATAAGTCATGGTACAGGTTCACAGTCTTTGTATCTGAAACCCTCTGGATAAGAATATTTCAGAATTTGGATTTTTTTTTAATATTTTAGGAAAAGAATAGAATGTGTATGTATGTGAGTATACACATACACACAGATACACACACACACACACACAATTATCATTGTGATCTAGGGTAGCACCTTTTGGTTAAACTTACGACTATTTCTATAAGAAAATCCATAAATATTCAGAATAAGTGGGAGCACTGGACAGAATAATGCTCTCCTCTTAAAATGTCCATATCCCAATCCTCAGAGCCTGTGAATATGTCTCCATGTCTCCTTCCATGGCCAAAGGGACTTTGCATTTGTGATTAAGTTTTAAGGACTTTGAGATGGGAACATGATCCCGAATGATCAGAGGAGATTCGAAGATAGAAATGGTCACAGTGGTGCTACCTTGGTGCTTTTTGAAAATTGAGGAACGGGGTCCTGAGTGAAGAAATGGGGGCAGCCTCTAGAAGCTGAAGGCAGGAAATGGGTTCTACCTAGAGCCTACAGAAAAGGATGTGATCCTGCTGACACTTGGATTTTAGCTCAGCAAGACCTGGGTTTTCCTTCTGAACTCAGCACTGGAAGATACTAAATGTGCTATTTTAAGTGTTTAATTATTTGTGGTAAGTTTTTATAGCAGCTATGGAAAACAAATACATTGACACAATGACTATACTTTTCCTTCAGGTCCAGTCTGAAAAGCCTTTGGATTTTTAGAGCTTTTGGGACTATGAATTGCATTTAGGGATCGTGAACCAGTAGAAGGAACCAGGAATCTTGATATTTTAGCCTGTTGGATGACCTCATGGTGTTTAGACATTTCATTATAGGAAGAAGAGCCCCTAAGAAGAAAGCCTGTTAGTTGTTACCATCCTAATATTTGAGCCTTTGCTGAATTTTTCTATTCACTTCCATATCTTTTATGGATCTTACACTAGTTGATGATGGCGATGGCTCTGGCCACCTTGGCGGAGCATGAACTCATAGCAGATCAGATGAAAGCAATAATATGTGAAGGGGGTTAAGCTGTAAAGTACTCTGCAAATGCACATTGGCCCTTGTTGATTGTATTTATTATTAAGTAGCTGTTTCCTGTCTTTCGCTCTTGCCTCTTCCTTCTGGCTGCCAGAAACCCTCCCCTAATAACCCATCTCTCTACGGTGTGTGTGGCTCCAAGGGAGCTGGCATTTGGAATGGGTGTCTCATCTCAGAAAGACTGATACACTAGGGTTCAGCCATTACCTCATTGTTAACCATTTAATTACATTAAAAGTTCAAGTGAGGAAGAAATATCCATATTTTGCTCCTTCTCATGGTAGAATCCAGGGCAAAGTCTACATGTGGAAAGTTTTCCAGAAAATATCCCACAAACTATACAGCATATTTTAGAATACAGGGCAACAGTTGACACTAAAAATACAGTATGTTTTCTTGTGATGCTGCACTCTTATAGTAGTATATTCCATTATTATAAAGTGATTATAATTCTCTGACTCATTTTTAAAGGTTATACTTTCAGTGAAATACTTCAGAATCATGACCCTAGCTCTGATTCAAATTAAAATGCTAACTTCAAGTATGTCCCTTGCACTGTCCTTGAATTATAGCTGAATCTTCAGAAACATCAATTGTTCTATTGATTCGTTCAATGTCCACAAGCAGAATACAGCTACTTGATAATAAACACAATCAACAAGGACCAATGTACATTTGCATAGTGCTTTACAGCTTGACCCCTTCATATAGTATCACCTCAGAGGCTTATTCTGCCTGGCAACTGTGTGTGTGTGGCATGTTCTTGTTTTTCCTTCATTTTTTCTAGAAAATCTGGTAGGTTTGGAGCTATAGCTTATGATCAATGTGCGAATTCAAACGTTTTCCCTCACTGAAAATATATATCTCCTCTTGCCCCAACACCCACATTACCCGTTTCCATAGTATAGTAATTTTCTTCACTAACATTTTCAGTATTATATGTTTGATATATTTTCTTTGCTTTGGACAAAAGTGACTGTAATGCAAATATAACTTTACAACTTGCTCTAGACAGGCGACTTTTTTTGAGACCTCATGTCTATGTAATCAATAATGTGATGACTATTTATGCAAAGTTTTAAATAGTTGGATCTAGATCAAGGCCCAAATAAAAATCTTGCACATGGGGAACTCTGGAGAGGAATTATCTTATTTGAAATTTATCCTGGAATTGCTATGACATGTAATCATAATTTTCTTTAATTTCCATGGACTTTACTGAATTTTGGTTGATGTATATATTTAAAGTAGTTTTAGAATCTAGAGAGTATCTTATTTTTCACACCACAATGTGGGTTATGTATTGGGGGTGAATGAGGAGAAAAGTGGCCCTTAATGTGTAGCAGGTAAGATAAGAGACTTGTACAAAGGAAAAAGTGGTAAGTTCTGTAGCCAGGCACAAGTATCCATTAAGAAGACTCCTTCTGGATGGGGAAATGCAGAATGCTTTATAGAGCAAATGGCATTTGAACAGGGCTGGTGACATAAGAACAATGAAGGGTAGCATTTGGGCATGTCCCAATTGAAGACGGATTTTCTAGTTGGGAAATGGGATAGTAAACTATTCAATAAAAATTCAATGTGTTCTGTGGCATATGGGACTATAGGATTGGTCCCTGCCTCCTCTGGGATCTGGCCATCTTCATATCACATTTCAGCTCTCGGGAGCTCTTTGTGGTGTCCTACAAGTGTCATGCACTTTCTACTTTGCACCTCTGCTAACAAGTATAGTTTCTGTACAAAAAGTTCCATGTTGAGTTTTTTAAATCTCTTTTTAAGACATAGAAATTTGTCTCTGTAAATCATATCTTTATAGTTATCCAGTCTTGCCAGCCACAGAACCCTGAAATTCCAGAGCTTGTATGGAGGTAGGGGGTGTTTGTTGTTCATTCAACTCGCTAATACGACTTATGCATTTGATCCTTTGCTTCTTTTTGAAACATGTCTGTTGGTGAAAAGAAAAGGATGACAGACAAAGTAGTTGCTCTTAATGAGGTCACTGCTAGTGAGAGACCAAGATTAAATGTATGAAGAAGGTGCATGGGGGAGCAAAGTGGGTGTTAGGGAAGGATGCCCAGAGAGGAGATGCTTGAACTGAGTCATCAAAGATGAGTGGGAACCTACCAGATGGGCAAAATGAAGTAGGTTGTTTTATGATGTGATTCTGCTAATTCCAGAGACAAAAGGGCACATGAAAAGTTTGGGAATAATCTGTCACCATGAGCAAAAATGTGTGCATGGGAAAGGTGTAACATAATGAAGCTGGGAAGGGAGGCAGCCCAGAAACTATAAATTCTAGATCCAGGAGATTATATTTTACTCTGGAATTAGAAGTGATCATTGAAGAATGTTAAACAGGGAAGCCATATATTTAATTTTTCTGAGAGCAGATACCAGGAGTATAACATCTTACCTAATAATAGACAAACGTGTAAAATTGACTATACCGCCTACACCACCAGCCAATCAGGAGTGATATGCAAATTAACCCAACAAAGATGCGGTTAATTTGCATACACAGGCATTGAGTGATGGGGGCAGGACTCAGGAGGTCTGCCCCACCCCTTGTCTCTTGGGGCCTCTGGGCAGCGTGGGAAGGTGAGACTGGGACAGAAAGAGGCAGCTTTGGGGCCTGAGTGGAAAGGGGCTGGGCCAGAGTGGAAAGGCAGTTCCAGAAACCAGGGAAAGGGAAGCCCATTCCAGCAAGAATCTTTGTACATTGGGCTTCTAGTCTTAATATAAAATTCTTCAGTGAAGATGCAATACCGTGTCAGCTAAGAGCTGTGTCTTCATAGTATGATAACACTTCTTATAGGCTGTGTGAGTGTGGACAAATTATGGAACTTCACATCTCATTTCTTCATTAATTGCACCCATGTTAGAATTGATGTGTGAGAATTATGTGGACTATTGTTGCTAAAGACCCCAACTATCATAGTGCATATATGATAATTAAGTATATGTTTACTGTGCGCCTTGATTTCATGAAGGATAAAGACTAAGATGTTCAATAAGAACTTGGCAATGAGGGAATTGAAAGGATCCTTAAAAGTCAATTGTAGTGTGTATTATTTCAACTTAATAATAAACGCTGAAAGCCATAAACTGCATTTTAAGTATTTCTTGAAATTTGAGATGGTCTCATTTACCTGCCTGAGGAAGGATCATTTGAAAATGAATGTGGAGGAAATGACAAAATGCATTGCTTGTGCAGCACTGTGTGTGACACCCTGCGAGGGATTAGCCAGAGCTGGCTGAGGTTACTGAAATCCCACCCACAGCATTATTGTGTCCTAATATAAGGAAGGGTGGAGTCAGCACAGAAGGCCCTCCATCCAAAACAGGGAATGTCTTAGTCCAGAGCAACGTGAGTGGAACCTGGGGCGCCAAAATGGTGTAAAAAGGTTTGCTCTTGCTTCTGCTGGCTTTACGGCCAAATCATTATCAGTAAAATGTGGATAACCAGAGAACTATGTGTGTGAATATTCACTTGAAAATCCTTCACATTTATACATAGATACAATGGTTCATCTAATAATAACCACTTATATGTAATAAAAATTTTCAGAACAGAACAAGGCACAGATTTAGTGCTTCAACTGGTAAAATGTATGCACTAGTGAGTACAAAGTATTTTCATGAGCAAAAACATTCTAACAATATGAGAACTCTTATAAACCAAGACACAGGACTGACGCCTGCGGCGAGGGCCGGGACCCTAGCCTGGTGTTTGGACCCCGGCTCTTTATATATTAGGATAATTCTTTTATTTACTATTAAAAAGGTGTTTTTGAATTATCTCTCTATTACTATAGCAAAATTTTAAGGTAATAACCATAATATTTTTTAGATAGGGAAGTGGTTTTAATTTGGTTATTTTCCAATTAATAGTGAAACATTCTATTTCACCTGATTAGTAAATAGCAGGACTTTTAAATGTTTGTAAAGGTCAAATGTAATACAAAGGTGAAGTCAGATGTTGATCCTCTTTGCTGAGCAGTTAGGAAGGACTGAATGAAGAGTACAGTAATTGTTCTCTCAGGCCTGTGAGCCACAAGCATCAAAGGAAGGCACTGTCTAGAGAAGATTTTAATGATGAGTTGGCTCAGTGAATGAAGAAGAGGATGGTAAATTATAGATCTGAACCTAAAAGATTAACCTCTAGCACATATTATTAGTTTAACTTTTTTGCTTAGAGTTGCACTTTAATTTTTTGATAAAGCAATTTATTGCCCTCTAAAATATATTGAAATGAGAAAATTGCTCCTTGTGTGTGTTGCTTACCCAAAAGAAGCAATTTACCAGTGGCCATGCTATAGTTGGTTTTCTCCTGTGCATTCTGAACCCCCTCTGAGGGCTCTCATTAGTATCCTAAACAATATAGATTTCTTTGTAAAGGAGGACACATTGAATTGGGCCTCAGGATTAAATGAATTCCATGAATCAGAAGGATGACCTTGTAGACATAAAAAGATTTCATTATATGTTTTCTCTGATTGCAATGTAATAGAATTTGTGTTGTATATTCAGTGTTGTGTGTGTGTGTGTGTGTGTGTGTGTGTGCATGTGTGCCTGTGCTACATCAAAATAATAGATTGAAATTCAGCACCCAGGAAGCAGACAATAAGTTGGCTGGGTTCTAATTATGAGGATTGTAGTACCACATTTTATTTTTCCTTCTGCCATGCTTAGCAAATAATCCCATTTATGTTTAGCCTCCAAATGTGCGTACGTCTTTGGGTAAGATAAGAACACCTTATAGGCAAATGGTTTTATGGTCAGAATCCTAGTTTTGCAGTGTGTGCGTGTGTGTGTACCCAAGTTGTGTAAAGCCTGCTTTTGTGCAGGTTTGAAAGTTTTGCTGGACTGAAGAGGGGATGGAAGAATTGAAGTGCCAGCTTCTGTTTCTAGTGGAAATGCAGTTCACAGCTGTATGCTAGAGGGGAGGCTTTGGAATCTTCCCAGTGAGCAAGCCAAATGGTCAAGTTCTGACAGTTCACTGCTCATTGATTAGCTTATGTGTAAGGAAGTGCAGTGACGTGCTATAATAGCCAACTGTCTTCATCCCCACCCCTCCCCCACCCACCCTGTTTCTTGGAAGTTTATCTGACTTTTAAACCAGATTCATTTGCTGCCAGTTCAAAGTGGTTTTATTCCACACGAGAGCTTGATTGATTTGACAGAGGACTGAGCTTCCATGACAGCTAACTGTAACAATAGGGGGTAAATTAAAATCGCCCCTGGCCAAAGTTAGACCATCTCTGAGAGCTAATAGAAGAGTCCCCAAGGCCCGATGACTGAGAGTGCTCAAATTCTATTTTCTACTCTAGTTAAAACAAGTTAAAAAATGGTAGCACTTAAAGAGCAAGAGATGCAATAAATCAGTTCTTCTTTCTACAAATTGGGTTAGAGAAAATCTCTATGAAGGCCAAGAAAGGATATTTTCCTGTCCCTGTGGCAATTTCATGTAAAAGATTTATTTGGTATTTATTGTATTGTTGTATTTATATAGTTCTTTTGATTTTTCTGAAGTACTTTAGCATGCGATGGTTTTACGTTTAAAAGGTACATAGCACCTTTGCCCCTAATTTATAGGTAACTAAACTGAGGGTTGGAGTGAAGTTCAGCGGTTTATCTGCATTCACACAAGTGATTAGTGGTAGAGTAGAATTAGAACACAGTTTTACCAATGTCTAGACTTTTGAGTTGACATCTGTTACTAAGAAAGGCATGTTGTTGAAACCGGTTTGGCTCAGTGGATAGAGCATCAGTCTGTGGACTGAAAGGTCCCAGTTTCGATTCAGGTCAAGGGCATGTATCTTGGTTGCCGGCATATCCCCAATAGGGGGTGTGCAGGAGGCAGCTGATCGATGTCTCTCTCTCATCGATGTTTCTAATTCTCTATCCCTCTTCCTTCCGCTCTGTAAAAAATCAATAAAATATATTAAAAAAAAAAGAAAGGCATGTTATTACTAAGGTAATGGTCAGGGGTCCTGTTACTCATTACCTCTGGGGCTCTCACCCGTGTAGCACTCCAATACTGAGGGAAGCTGCACATATTTTAAAATCAGTAATGACAGTTGCAGGGGCAAAAAAGCATGATCTGTTTATTTTATTAGGGAGGCAGGGACGAATGAACTATCTTTCTGCAAAACATTTCTGACTCTGTTTTAGTGTGTCTCATCTTTGACATAGGCTTCTTCGGCACAGTCAATAGTGATAGGGAATAAAGTTACATGATGCAGCCTCTTACATCATAGTGTGTCACCTGTGAGGCTTTTTGCTTTCATTCTCACTGAAAATGATCATTGTGGATAATTTGCTCATTTTTCTCAAGAGTGTTTGATTTAAAGTATCATCATGTTATTTCTCAAAAGGGACTAATAAAATCTGCCCCTGATATGAACAAATACATTATTAAAAGTGTTGTATTGTTTCAATAGGAATTTTTATTCCCTCCTCAGGTAAAGATATATTTTCCTCAACACAAACATTGTCAATCAAAGGGTTTGAATGTGTCCTTCAATCAGCTCAGGATTGTTTTCTACACTTGGATTCGTTCAAATGCCACCTTTCATCAGTTAATCACATAAAGCAGATCAGTTTTTCCTAAAAAACAAAAAACAAAAAAACCCCACAAAACCCAAAAAACAAACAAACAAAAAAAACTTGACTGGGTAGGAACACTTGCATAAGTGTACACCCTGAAAAATAATCCTCTGAGGGAACCATGCTATCAAAGTTAAACTTTGAAGTAGTTGCTCATTACTTTAGGAAGAATATGGGAACATTTATGTTTAGGAAAGAAAATGAATTTGGCTTGCCTCCCCACCCCTCTGCATATCTGTCATTAAGTCCTCTAACCTCTATGTTTTCCTTTCTGCATTGACCCCTTTCCCTCCAAGTCTTCCAAGTGGCCTGAGGCTCAGGAGGCCAAGAGCACAATCTTTCCCCTTGGCAACATCATCAATTTGTCATAAGGGCGATTTCCTGGCCCTCTTAGAAAAGTGTTCAAGCTTTCCATGGTCCTTCTTTAAGGCCATATCCTCCTGTGTGCCTTTAGATGCTTCTCAAAGACCCTAACTTGTACAGTTCTACCCAGTTAGTAGTATATGTTTCATCTTATTGAGGCTCAGTGAAGTTAAGAGATTTGCATAAACAGGTTAGTGCTGGGATGGAGACAGGAATACAGGTGTTTGCTGACAGATCTTTGCATTTAAAAAAGGAAATTCAAAAGTAATACGATTGCCAAGGTGAAATGATCTATTTATCTTTCTACTTACTGTGAAGTCTCAGTTA